>CAXAMN010010668.1:653059-809883 GCA_963970005.1 Durusdinium trenchii | reverse complement strand
TGACTCACCCTTTTGTGGGCAAGGCAGGGGTAAAATTTAGAGAAGGAAGTGGTCATTCCAAGTTGACTCACCCTTTGGTGAGCCACCCGAGGGTAAAATTTAGAGAAGGATGTTGCCAATTCAACTTGACCCACCCTTTTGTGGGCAGGGTAAAATTTAGAGAAGGATGTTGCCCTTCCAAGTTGACTTACCCTTTGGTGAGCCACCCGAGGGTAAAATTTAGAGAAGGATGTTCCCATTTCAACTTGGTCACCCTTTTGTGGGCAGGGGTAAAATTTAGAGAAGGGTGTTGCTTTTCCAAGTTGACTCACCCTTTGGTGAGCCACCCGAGGGTACAATTTAGAGAAGGATGTTGCCATTTCAACTTGACTCGCCCTTTTGTGGGCAGGGCAAAATTTAGAGAAGGAAGTGGTCACTCCAACTTGACTCACCCTTTTGTAGGCCGTGCAGGGGTAAAGTTTAGAGAGGGAAGTGGCCATGCCAACTTGACTCACCCTTTTGTGGACCCATGCAGGGGTAAAATTTAGAGAAGGATGTTGCCCTTCCAAGTTGACTCACCCTTTGGTGAGCCACCCGAGGGTAAAATTTTGAGAAGGATGTTGCCATTTCAACTTGACTCACCCTTTTGTGGGCAGGGTAGAATTTTGAGAACCCTTTGGTGGCCCTCGGGTGGGTAAAATTTAGAGAAGGATGTTGCCATTTCAACTTGACTCACCCTTTTGTGGGCAGGGTAAAATTTAGAGAAGGAAGTGCTCACTCCGACTTGACTCACCCTTTTGTGGGCTGTGCAGAGCTAAAGTTTAGAGAGGAAAGTGGCCATGCCAAGTTGACTCACCCTTTTGTGGGCCATGCCGGGGGAAAATTTAGAGAAGGATACTTGACTCACCCTTTTTTGTGGGCAAGGCAGGGGTAAAATTTAGAGAAGGAAGTGGTCATTCCAAGTTGACTCACCCTTTGGTGAGCCACTGGAGGGGTAAAATTTAGAGGAGGAAGTGGCCATTCCATCTTGACGACCCTTTTAAGTGAGCAAACATGCGGGAAAGGGCCTGTGTGCGCACTTGAGTCTCCCCGATGGACTGTGTGCGCGCATGAGTCAAATCTGTGTGCGCAGATGAGGCGCAAGTGCTAACAAAATGTGTGTGCGCAGATGAGTCAAATCTGTGTGCGCAGATGAGCCGCCGCTTTTCCAATAAAGCCCCGCGACAATTACATTCGTTAGCATAAAAATAAAAACCCTCAGCATAAAAATAGAAACCCTCAGCATAAAAATAAAACCCTCAGCATAAAAAAAAGACCGTTAGCATAAAAAAAAGAACCCACCCAAATCCAGCATAAAAAAAGAACCGTTAGCATAAAGAAAAAAATATTCCCAAACTATATATATATATATAAGAGTCGGTTTAATGTGTGTGCTTATTGTTTAAACTTTTCGGAACCTTAAAAAAGTAACAAATAGATGTTTAAAAAACACTTAAAACAATATGTTTTGTTTAAAGTCGGAGCCTTCAAAAATACAACACATAAAAGAAACAAAAAATAAATATAAAAGATGCTGATTAAACAAAACAGTTAAAACAACAATCATCAACATGATCTATTTGTTCGGAGCCTTAAAACACACAAATACAAATTAAACCAGGCATTCCTCAGAGATCTCCAGATTTCCAGATGATTTAAACAATCTATTTAACAATACTTCAAATCATCCACACATTTCGAGAACAGTTTTTTTTGACCATGCGCGCTGTGAAAACAACAAATGCAAATCATTTGCTGATACAGGCTCGATGAAGGATCATACAAATGCACGTTGGGTGCCTCCCTATGGACACTCAATGTGTCAAGTGCACAAGACTCCCAACCCTCGGTATCCTCTTCCCGGGACTCGTTGCGTGCCCAGGAATGTGGACGCCGCGCGGGCTGGATCCTCAACATACGATCGAATCGACACTGAAATCATGGATGATTTGACACCTCAACCATCTTTCCGGACCTATCTTCGAATACTATTGAAATCTGTTGATTTTTTTTAAATATAGGGTGATGTGATTTGTTTCCCTATCAGGTTTGAACCATCCCCCTCAGGGGAAACTGCTCGTTGTCTCTCGACTTTCACTGGTGCCATACTCCGTTCTGCTCGGAAGTATGGCCATGAGCATGCCCCGTTTGGGTTTCCATACTTGTAAGGCGGGTGGCATCGGGTGGCCAGTTCGAACAAGTCCAAAACTCTGCAGGAGATTCAATTCTGTCATATTTGTTGATGTATTTCACAATATTTTACCATGTTCAGTCGGGGACGCACAGTCACTTCCAGCAACGTTCAACCATTTCCATGTTTCACATCGCAAATAGTTCTTTCTAAAGCTACATTTCCTACTACAAGTTCTCACTTTGATCACCGCGTCAAACTTCAAGCGCAGGCACAGTTGCATGGTGCACTTCGAGTAGGTAAGTTACTGCAAGACTAGATGCACTTCTCCAGGTTTAACGTGAAGTGGTGTTTTCATCGGTTATATGATCAAAAAACATCTTAGTCCGTTACCGCAGGGTATCTTCATGGGCGTTCATTTAGGGATATTGCGAGCCAATCCCATGCCCAAACACTCCATGGGACTGGAACACATGCCTGTGCATAAAATATTCAAAGTCCCCATGGAGTGTTTGGGATGTTCAATCTCACTCTATTGCGTATCACCTTATTGCAGCACCAAAGAGGATCCGGCAAGAAAATCCGTCGCATGGGATCCGGGTTTTGTTCGTTGGTACCAGGTTCCCTAAGCAAAAATCCAGGGCATCATGGTTAGTTACTATAGTTACGTGGATGACCCGGAAAGTCAAGATGAACATCACATCCGAAGACAAAAAACAGGTGGCGCATTCCACGCAAGCATGGATGATTTCAGGAGCGCTATAGGGAATTTTGGTTTGCCGTTTCTAACATGGATTGTAAAGGATTTTGGTGTGCGATTTAAGGGAGTGCTGAGTGTCCACGAGATTGTTGTTCCCATTGAGCCCAGCAAAGAGGTCTTGAAGCCCGCCCGTGAGGACGACCCCGGTGGTGGGAGTGACTAGATCCTGCCACCGGTGGGTGTGCTTCAACCAAAGGCCTCTCACCAGAAGAGGGAAATTGCGGTGTCCCCATGTTTCTCGGCCCTCTCGCACGGCCCTCTAGGCCCTCTGTGAGCTCGGAGCCAACATGGAGACTGCAAGGCGTTTTATCCAGAGCGAAAGGGGCGCAGGATGGCGCAGGTCCTAAGGTCCATGGGCAGCCCAGGCCAAGGGGCCCCATCTAGACATCGATTCATATCAATTCACATCCATTCCGCATGTCAGGAAAAGGTTCTATACTATAGGGTGTCATACTGTAACATTCATGGATATTTTTCTGGCATGTCATTGTCAGCAATTCCAAACATGGAGGGCTGACACGCAGTGACACGTGGAATCGCTCCTCGTTAAATCCGAGTTCTGTCAAATCGATGCATGCGAAGAAGTTCTGTCAAATCCTTGGTTTGTCACACCCAATTCACCCGGAGTTGATGATCTTTTTGTTCTCAGAAACGCCATGAGGACCTCAGGACCTAAACGCCATTGACTGGACACATGGCTGGACACGACCCCGAGGTCTGGGGGATCGGACGGCTTGAAGAACCGAGACCTGACGGAAGTGGAATCATCGTGCAGGGTGGACTGATAGCTGGAAGAAGGGGTCCAGGGTGGACACGAGACAAGTATCATGTCTGGACCACCAGCGTCAAGCTCTCAGAGTTCGGTGACTGAGTTTTCAGACAGACCGCCTTGCAGGAGCGGAGGTCATACGCCGCTGCTGGCGGCCGCGCGCGAAGGACACCACGAAGTGGTGCAGTTGCTTTGCGAGAAGCGCGTCGATCAGGTCGGGCGATCCGCTGCGCCGGAGTGGATCGGAGACCAGGGTCGGAGAGCTGGGAGAGGAGCTGGGAGGCGAGCTGGTGGGGTTTAAAGTTTAAACCATCACGGTTTGTGGGGGATCGAGCTTGTGGGGAGGGATGCTGGGATGATCGAGCATGAGCGGAGTTCCTTATTGATAGGAGGATGAACTTCAGAAGGGGCTGTGGTTACTGTGGGTAGGGTCTGAGGTTATTTGTTAAAAGCTATATGATAGTAATATTATAGTAAAAACATATATTGACTCTATTGCAATCTCCTTCATGTTGTTTTAAGTTTGTTGGTGCATCAGTTCTTGTGGATATGTGCTTCTTGTGTCTTTTGTACCTGAACCTGAACCTAGAAACCACCGCTCTCGAGCTGTCCACCGTCTTTCATCACCTGGCATGTCCGCCGGATCGGACCCGATCCGGACCGGACCAGCGACCATCCGTTCGAGCGGTTTCTTCAGTGAGTGACCCAGCTTGGGAAGTCGTCCCTGTTGGTGGCCTGGAACCGTGACCGAAGCAACTAGGGGATGAAGGCAACGGTCAAACCAGGCCACTGGCGGCCACCAGGCCATTGACTCATGCCACGCGTGGCCATGGCTCAGGAACGACAGAACGTTAAGAAGACGAAGGCGAAGGTAGAACAACGGAGTCTTGATTGTTCCACACAAGACTGCAAGCACTAGATTTGGCGTACTAGCAGCAAATTGACACCACCTAGGAAAGAAAACACATCCCGACCGCAAGAACCTTCCAAGTGATCCTTTATCAGATAATGTCATACGTGGACACAGGAAATCCACCAACCTACCCATATGAATCAAGCCTTTGTTGACCTATATCAAAGGGGGGGGTTGATGAATCCGGTGTCGACATGAATCAATCAGGATATGGGGACCGGCTATCTGAAATTGTTTCGACCACCCCTCCTCACCACTTGAGCAGTCTCCATATCAGGATGTATCCCAGACACTCCATGGGACTGGAATATATGCAGCCCCATTGAGCCCTCTGGCACCACCCCTGGCCTGACCGGCAGTCCTATGGCAGTCCCATGGGTCGTGTCTGGGTACCGGGCGCGTGCGGGTGCTCGGTGCCAGGAGCGCACAGCGAATGGTTGGAGCCCCTTGTTGTTGGCCGCACGGCATGGGCACACCGAAGTGGTCCAGGCCGAATGAACACGTGGAGTCCAGACCATGTGACCAAAGGAAGGCAACATTCACAGACGAAGGTGAACGACATCACCGGTTGTGTGCTGCGAGCAACATGCAGAGTTGGTGAGTCACTGGGTCGGCCTCCCACCTTCATCCCACTAGTCACAGGGTAGGAATTTGGAAGATGAGGACCTTCAGGTTTTGGCTATGTCTAGTTTTCTTGGGAAGGGAGGGGGGGCCTCCAAGCGTGAGCAGAGGATCAACAACTCCATCAAGGTTCCAAAGGGGTGGCACTTAGAAACTTTAACACATTTTGGCACCACCCCTTGGTGACTCCTGGCTGTAGTGGATATAAATAAGATCAACCGGATCAACCAATGGGATAAAGTCCAGTCCGACTGTTTTCCTTTGGCTGCATTAGTGGTTTCAGCGCCCATGTTAGTTTTCACCGGGGTATCTATATAATATGTGTCATATATATATATATACCTAGTCTAGCCTAGACTAGAGCCCTTTCACATGATGTTTGTTTTGAAACGGAAGCTTGACCATCGTTTTCAACCGAGATATGTACGGTAGACGGCGGAGACGGGGATGCTCATCTCCCATGACCAATGCCAATGACTCCATGGGATTCCATGGTGCTTTTGATGGGTCAAAACCCGAAACACCATGAAACACCGTTCCTCCCTGGACTAATTGTTAGGGGGGCACCGAAACCTCGTTGGGTCCCCCGGTTGCCATACACCAGGCCGTTGCCATGACCCATCTTCGGCCAGGTGCTGCATGAATCTGGAGCAATGGCGATGCAGATGAGGAGCAAGTATAAGCAGCAACAGTTTGGTAAAAGTATATGCAGCTTTGGGTAAAAGACCCAGACACTCCATGGGGCTGGCATATTTACATACATTGGGGTGGTTGACCCGGGGTCAATGGGGCGGCATATATGGCAGTCCCATGGAGTGTTTTGGAGATGATATCACGATTTTTTCACACAAATTTTGAGAGTGTGGCTTCTACCAACCATACCAACAAAGCTCAGGATGCAGCTGAGGTATTGGACACTCGTGGCCCTGTGCGAGGTTTAAGCCCTGCGAAAGTACAACTTGCTCGAGCGCTGTGACCCAGACAATTGCTGAAGCAAAGACAGATAGAGAGAGAGAGAGATGCAGAAGGGAATCCACATGTAACATTGATCGGGACAAGTCCGATTTAAACACAACAAACGGTGGGCAACAAAGTGAAAAACATCAAGTACGGCTATATATAAACATACTATTACAATAATGTTCAATCATTGTTTGAAGTCAGACGTCGACTCATTGTTCTTTCTTTGTTGAAGTTGCTGGGCTCGCAGAGAGGCGATTTTTCCTTGCTTTGCTGTTTAGGAATCGTTCAGAGGAAGAAGCTTCCAACTTCCAACCAATTCCAACGCCCCGCTTATGGTCCACTAGAGAGACCTGGGCTTTGCCCCCCGTATACGAACAAGTACACCAAAAAACAAAACAACACACACACACATGCCAGGTACTGTGCTTGACAAGGCAGCCCTAGAGATTATATCAATTAGACCAGGGCCCCCCTGTCAGGGCTGGTTCATGGACATCCCTTGACCTCTAAGGAGCTATAATTGGACAGCCTTGGCCCCGGGGGGGCCCAGGTATAGATTCTATAAATACAACAGAATACCACAATATACCACAATACATGGAGGTGAATGTGTTTGTTAAAGGTTTCTATGTATAAAGGTGGTCCACCGGAACCAATTAGAGCAATATGCCAGGGGTATCATGAACTTTGCTTCTATCCATTCAATGGGCTATGTCAATCCCAGGTCAACTGAACGGAGGTTGGTTTCTTTATTGGTTTTGATTTTAACTATACCATGTTTATAAATGGCCTCGTCATTTTGGAGGGGCTCTTGGAGGGGCTCGAACCCGGTTGAGCCCGTGCGCCGTCCCAAGGTCCGCAGCACCGGTGGTCCGTCCCAAGGTCCTCCTCAGAAGGTATGACTGGACCCTCCTGGCACCCATTTTTGTTTCTTCTTAGAAGGTGCGACAGGAGCCCTATAGGGTATACACACCCAAAGTGAGAAATTCCGCCTCGTGGATAGACAGGCTGCCTGTGTGACAGGAGCCCTGTAGAGCCTGTAGGGCCATATATTTGTAGGGATCCAAGTACCTTGTCAGAAGGTGATTGGAGACACTGCTATGTAGGTGCCAGGAGGGTCCAAGTACCTTCTGAGAAGGCGCTTGGATCCCTAGGGATTTGAAACCATTGGTTTTGATCTGCAAAGGAGCTTGCCCGACGGCACCTCCGCGCTCCACTTCGCCGCCGAACGGGGCAACGAGACGATGGCGCGCCTGCTGGTGCCCTCGGCGCGACCGGTGTGTCGGGGTGTTGCAACCAACGGGCTGGTTCGCCGTTTTGGGCGAGAACGCGAGCCCACATGGGCCACATGTTTGGTGGTGAAGACCCACACTCCAACAGGTGAGCCCTGTTGGGCAAGCCTGCCGGAGCCCTCGCGCGCGCGTCGTGGGAGGGGTGGGCGACTGATCTCGAAGGTGGCATGTTCATGCGGTCCGGGACAATGACTTGGGCAGGGGTCACGCGGGCCCACGGGCGCCTGATCGGAGCGGGGTGGGCAAGTCATGGGTATGAGATAAGGCCGAAAAGATGGTCCATGGCCTGCTTGGCCATGGTTGAAGTGGATGGAAGGCATGTGGAACAACAGTATGTTCATGTATGTTCACTGGCTTAATGCCACCAGTCACCAGTCGCGCATCTTCCGCCCTGGGACGGAAGATGCTGGCAGGGACGAAGAACTTTTCTGAGCCTTGTAGGTTTGTACTTCATGGCGGATTGGTTTCATGCTTCGTTCACGGCGAAAACATCCGCCAAAAACATCTGCGGATTGGAGCCACACCGGACACCGGCGCGTAGATTCGTGAGCGCAAGTCGTTGCAGCAAGTTTCGAAGAAAATATTTGGCAAAATGCCCCCATGTGGTGAAATTAGGCCTCATATTTCTGGAATGTTCTGGGTATATGCATAAAAACATATATATATATAGAGAGAGAGAGAAAGCAAGAGAGAGGGACATGAAAACAAGTGGATCTAAGTGCGACGTCACATGAGGGAACTGTGTGGAGGAGGGAAAACACTGGTGCTTTTGCTGCTTCTTCCAGGTGGAGTGCCAGATCGATGTCAGTCAGGTGGGCGGAGAGAGCTGGTTCCAGTCATCAACCTGTTCGTGTGACATTGTATGACGTTTGTCGTTTGTTTGGCAGGTCCATCATTGTTGTACGGGGAGAGTGTTGTTATAGAGCTTTTTGCAGTGAATCCCAAACCCCACATGCTCGTCCAACTTGATTTGAGCGATGCAAAGGGTCAAGCCTTCACTTGTCGTCCTTCACTTGTCGCCGTGGCCCCTGAGCGTTTGGCCCAGCTTGAAGCACTGCCGACATGACAAAAGACTCAACGAGGCCAATGAGCAAAACAAGACATCCTCCAGCTGTTTCAGATCCCAAAGGCTTGAGGAGATTAAGCGGGACTGCCAGCATCTCCCATGTTTTTGGCGATGTGACAGGCGTGACAGGCCAAAGGTGCTCCAGGCAACCGTACAAATCCTTTTGGAGGATGATGCCCAGGCCCTGATAGAGTTCGTTCTTATTCCCTTTTGGTGTGAAGACTGGGATGTTGCCAACATGATGCCAGCAGGTTGCCACCTCCCCCTTGAGGGTTGTCAAAAGCTGGAAGCCTTTGTCCCACTGGGGCTCAACAAGCCTTCATAGACTTGCAGCTTGCTTTTTGCCCGTGGTAGACGAGGCCGGGCCCACTCTTGCGTTTTGTTTTGAGTCTTGCTCTTTGCACTTCCCACTTGGAACATACTTTGAGACTGCAAACTGCCGCCTTGAACTTGAACATGAACTTCTGTTGCAACAGTTGTGTCATATTTCGTTGTGGACCGGAACAGCCTTGCCTGCAATCCATCGTGTCCCAAATGGACGACATGACAGGTGGCTTATGGGGTGGGTGAATGTACATATTGGATCATGTTGGTGCCACCATGGAGCGTTTGGGATAGACTGGGGTACACTCTTTGGAAGCATCATGGAAGTGGAAAGCCGCCTGTTTGTAGAGGAACATGGTCATCCAAAGGGGCCGTTTTTCTACGTCCATGAGTCTTGCGGTTCCGTGTTTTCGCCTCGTGACACCTTGCGACCTTTTTGATTGCTCATCCCAGAATCCCGAAATCCGATGGGATTTGAAGCCGTGATCGCGAAATCAGAGATGCTTGATGTTCAACCTTGAGATGATTGATTTCACTGATATTTTTCCATATATGCTTCGCTTCGTGGTCCCAAGCACCACCGGTTCCGGGCATTTGCAGGTGCAAATGTCCGGCCGCGAGAGTGAGCAGTTGCTCCTGTCGAAGCTGTGCGACCGTGGTGCGGCGCTCCAGCCACAGAGCTTGGTCATCACCAAGCCTCTTTGGTGCAAAGAAGTTAAGTTGTTCTCCTGCAGACTGGAGAGACCCCCTTGACTCAGGTCAGTGGTTGGTTTTGCGGAGATGTCAGCAGTTGTCTATAGAGAACTATAGAGATTCCGAGGGGCACCAAAAGCAGACCTTGGTGTGGGTCAGGAGGGAATTCTTTTTTCCACCATAATGTTGACTTTTAATTAGTAATACTTCTCCTTAACTAGAGGGAGCCAATTAGATTGATGCCGCACTCCGTGTGAGATCCGGATCTGGTCGCACCGGGCCCCCGACCCGGTCGGTCGGTCCCGGGTGTACCTGGCTGAAGTCGAACGAACGTGACCGCATGGCCGACAGCATCCAAAGCAAATAGTAATGCAAGAACAAGTCTGCTAGAGTGACTGAGTAGGTCCATACTTCATTCTTGTAAGGGATTGACTACTCAAAACCAGTGTTTGGAGATGTGGGTTCTTCCAGATGTGGGTTACTCCAAGTCCGCTTGGAGAAACCAGGACCACTCCAAACCACCGTCATGGCGGAAGATCCAATGAAACCGATGCTTCGGGCCATGTCCACGGCGGAAGATCCCCTGCTCGATGTTCGGTCAGCGGTTGCGGGGTGACCTGAAAATCACCCACACATGACTAGTAACAAGGGCATTACTACTCGTAGTAATGCCCTTGTTACTAGTAGCGTTCTTGTTCCTAGTAGTAAGGCCAGGAGCCCCTAGTAGCGTCCGTGCTCCTAGTAGCGATGCCAGGAGCTCCTAGTAGCTTCTTGGTACTAGTAGCGATGCACTTGACCCGGAAACCACTTAAATCAGACCATATCAGGTCCCCCAGCAGTGTCTTCACCCACAGAAAACACCTGCCTCGGCCACTCACAGAATCCCATGTGGAACCGTGTCATACCGTGTCCAACTGACTGATTCATCCCGGATGCCTCACTACCTCCCACACCTACCCAGTCAGTGGTTAACCTGGGGACACCCCACTCAACAAGGAACGAATTAGAGTTCGTTCAGTAGATCCGGAACTCTTGTCCAGGAATCTCCAGCTCAGAAGTCAGCTCAGTGTGCTGGGGCTGGTTTGTTCCCATTGTTCACATCAAGCGATCTTCCGGGCACACTAAACATCCAGCGCTCCGCTCCGGCGTTCCGTCCGAAACAAAAAGCTCGCCAAGGATCCAGCAGGGCTACCACACCCGCAGCTATGCCGACCAGCTGCGCAGGGCCAAGCGTTTGGCGTCCGCACTGCAACGCTGGGGAGTTCGGATGGAGGACGCCGTGCCCTGCCGTGCCTGGAGGGTTCGGCATATCAAAACCACCCCAAGATTCGATGTTCTGACGTGGATGGGACGTGTGGGTGAAGATTTAGGCGGTCTTCTGACCTGCCTAGTAGTCTTTTGCGAGAGATCAGCAGCCAGGACAGCATTGTTCCGGCAAAGGTTTCAAAGGGGAGAAGGCTTTAGATTGTTTCTAGAGGCTGCATGGGAAGGATGTTCATACTATATATCCTGGTGGGCTTATCATGTTTCCCGACTTCAAGTGGATGACCAACAATCAGACAGCCCATCTACACTGTAAGATGCTGGACGTACTGTAAGATGCTGGACGTACGTCCCGTGTACCAATGTGTTTAAGGGTGGTCCATCATGTCATTGTCATTGGTCTCTTTGTCGATTTGCGGTCGCCTTACGGGCATGTCTTTCAGGTTTACGCCCGAAAACGCGGCGCAAAACTTGCACATGTCGAACAGTGTTGTCGAAGAGAATCACACAAGGATCATAGGAACATAAACAAAGGCCCATGATGCCCTTCGCAGGAGAGACCCAAGCATGTCGTCCTAGTGTATCCTAATGCTCATTCCACAATGCCCGTTTCCTGGCCCAGCAATCTCGTTTTGGTTTCAGGACCGTGTGGCAACTTTGATGTGGAACTCAGGCCATGAGGGCAATAGTATGCTATAGTTGCAGGGAGGTATAGGTCTCAAATTTAATAATTGTTTATAACATATAGGTCTTTACAATCCCTGCTCTTTGCTGCGCAATCCCCTACAACTACTGGTGTACTTCTTGTGTGTTTGTTCATGTTGGGGTCCTCCAAAGGAGTTTGCCAAGGGTGGAGTATTTGTGAATCATTGTAAGCGCGATCTATATACCGTATACCTTTGCTTTGAATTGTTCCGACCATTGCCCCTATTAAACAACACGACCCCAGGATTTAAACTTGGGAAGAGCTTCAAAACCAAAAAGTCGCCTAGGGCCTAGGACAATAGAAATCGTTTCTTGAACTCGTACAAAAAAGGAGAAAGCCTGTATACAGATCGAAGGTTCCTCCTCTTCTCTTTACACAACCTTTATTATAAGAATGATGCCATAGTGCCATAGTGATTCTTCGATGTTCTTTGTTGTGAACTTTCCCTGAGTTAAACATTTTGAAAGGTGATGTGGCCATGTGGTTTGTGGAAAGTGCATTTGTGTGCCTCCTCGCCTGTGGTGAAGGGCGCACATGCGTGTGTAAATGCAGCGTGTCGCTGGCGAGTGGTACCTACTAAAAAGAACACACGCCAAAATGACCGTGGGCTTGGTTTAGCAGTGGGAAGTACAGGGAGCAGTTTGAAAACAAAGGGAACCTGTATTTAGGCGTGTCCGACATGCCATATTTTTTGGTATGGTATAGTATAGTGACTTTTACAATAGGTACTCACGCAAGGCCAAGAATGCAAACAGGTTGTGAAGCATGGACGTGGAAGTTGTTTGTGCAAGACTGTTGTAGGAGAGCTACTGTGTTGAAAGAAGAGCGTGCAGGCAAGGAATTCCAGCACAAGGCAAAGGCCCCTACTCTGTAACTATACAGCAATTAATCTTGATTATTAGTCGACATCTTTTGGGGCTTTTCCAGTGATGCTGGGGGCTTTCCTTTGTCAACGGTTCTTGGGGTGAACGGTGATGCTGGGCCATCCAGTCATCGCACCGCACCGTGCGCCAGTCGGAACCCGGCAGTTCGGAATGGTCCCATCGGTGGATCAGGTCAGGCGAGGTCCCATCCATCCCCGGGGCCACAAATCAGTTGGAGGCCAAATGACTCTATACTAGACCCATCGATTGCATGAGCAGCTAAGATAGGCCTGTTTGGGCCCGGTCGATTGGGGCACCGGTCGCCGGTCAAGGCTGGCATTTCGAGTGCTACCAGGCCATTAGTTGCATGGGAGCATGTCTCCACACTCTGAACCTCAGAGACTTGGACCGAGCGACTGGGAGGCTTGGGAAGGGCTATGATGGGCTCTCAGGCCGGCCTTGGACCGCATGCACCCATCGACTGGGACTTGCTGGGCTGAGCGACATTCAGTTGTTGGACAAGTGCATCGGGTCTTCCCCTACAGAACAAAACAACTGGGTAAAACAAGGACGACAAGCCAGTCAGGTGACAGTGAGACTCTTCAAGACTCTTGAAACACATGTTAAGTTAATTGTTAAGTATTTTGAGGGCCTCAGTGTTCTGAAATCAGTGGACATCGGGGACTTCTTTGGACAAAAATAATAATCTTAACGGTGTGTTCCTCCGCGTTGAGTCATTGAGGACTGGGGCAAGCAGACTTGGGCTACATCATCCACCATGCTCAGGCCCGCGGTTTCTCGCAACGACTCTGAGGAACCGGAAGTATGTTGAAAGGTGAGGAGTAAGGGAGCAGCAGTGGCGAGTCTGACGAGTGGTTTGAAGCTGCAAAAACCGGCTGAAGCAGATTTGTTTCGAAGGTTGAAGTGACCAACGGAGACTCTGCGGCCAGATGTTGGGTGGATTTCACCATCCACGTCCTCAGCGGAGCGTGGAGTTTCTCAGTTTCTCCATGGAGAAACCACTGAAAAACCACGGCGTCCCTCTTCTACCAACCCACCTGGTTTTGCTTAGGATGATCTTATTATTTACCCGACTGGTGAATCTCCTTTTGGGAATTCGGAGAATGTGTTTATTTTGTCCGGTCCGCAAGCAAATCCAAGCCCAAACACGCCATGTATGCCATATTTGCCTACATTGGGATTGTTCCAATGTTGGCATATATTCGATGGATTTTCATGGAGTGTTTGTGCAATGGTTGGTTGTAGGTGGCTGAAGTATCAACAGTGATTCTTGGAGCTTTTCCCTCCAAAGGTGACGCGTGGCTTGAGACCCATTCTTCAGGAGATACCAACGTGCATCGCGTTGCGGCAAGCCGCTCGCTGAAACCGTAACACTTGAAGCAACCCAGTCCCCAGAAATCATCCTGGCCAACGTGTATGAGAATACGGTCCCCAAATTCTGGAACAACCCTTTTCAATCCGAAGTCCATGTCCGAGGTTGGGAGGCTGTATGGGATGCGGCCTATTTGGCTCTTCCACCTTTCTAGGTTCATTGGGATGATGTCAGGGAGTCTCAGATTCCCCTTCCGGCAGATGCATCTTGGCTTTGCTCCGTGTCCAGCGAAGTGACACGCCACACGACCCCCCCAGCTCGAGTAGTCCACTCCCTGGTCAAGTGGTGCGACTGGAATGGTATAAGCTCTTAGCTCCTGCTGTTGGCATTGGGGGGAGAGCCAATGCTCAGATTCAGATGGTTTAGTTGTGTCGGCCAGCTGCCAGGACCGTATCATTTTCGTGGATGCCAATCTGATCCAGCTTCTTGAGCAGGCGGGAACGGAATTGCCAGAAGTGAAAGGGAGGTGAGACCTAGAAGTCCAGAAGCGGCCCGTATGTCCTTTTGCGTTTTTTTGTATGACAGGTAGCGTCAGCTCGTTAAACCTTCCCACAAGCCCATAGTTCTTCCTGCCCTTCTCCTGGCTCCCTATCCCCTAAATTGGGTTCACGTCAATGTTCAGTCCAGTGGCGTGGTCGAAGTGGCATCTCCAGCTGGTCGACGCCATGTACCCTAGAAAACGGGACATGACACTACAAAAAAAAAAGCAGCTACAACTGGGGTGGGTGGCAGGTAGAGAGAGGAGCTATACGACCAGAGCCCCGCTCGGCAAGGGATTTTTTTGCCTTTGGAACTCCCCGCTCGGCGACTCCTCACGGTGTGTCGACTCATGTCCTGAAACAGTAGATCCATTTTTTGTATGACCACCGGTGGCGACGAAAGGAAGGGAAGGGAGGGTGCTGATTCAGAGACGGACACATATGCATTTTTTTCATATATACTACACAACATTACACATAAGATATCGTTCACAAGCAAGTGAATTGAACGTGAGAAGAAGCGAGTTGACTGTCAGATGATTGGTTGACACTTGTTTCTTGTTTGTTCCCCCCCAAGAAAGTCCCAGACATCCCCAGACTTCTTTCGCCAAGTAGACCTTCTCGTCTCGCCTCTCCGAGCCTCTCGCCAGATTTCGCCCTCGGATCTGGCCACCGTGGAGCTCTTCGTGTGTGCGGGCAGCGATGGGGAAGCGAACCAATGGAAGAGCAGCCAGCTGGCACCACGGCTGAAGGGTGGAGGCTGCCAGGGAGGTTGCCAGTGAAGGGCAATTGAAGTAAAGCATATTGAACCAGTGAACCAGGACAGACAATACGGTTTGATTGGAAGAAGTGACAGTGATTTGATATAGGGTTTCAGTGCCTGCATGCTTGCATGCTTGCTTGCTTGCTTGCCTGGAGAATTAACTCGATCAGATTCTGAGATATCCAGGGTCCACCCTGAGTTGTGGTTACCTAGTGGTCCTTTCTTTGCTAGAGAACTGACCTGCCCTCGGTGGATCAAATCAAAAGAGATGATAGATGCGTGATTCAAACTCCATTGCGGAGTTCTGCCAGTATGCTAGCAATGGGTAATACTTCTCGGAACGTCCAAAAACATCACACATGCTGAAAGACTTTCGGAAGGGTGAATTCCGAAAACGTTGGAATCTCAGAACATGTTTCATCCATCACCGTCAGCATGATTTGGAATATCAAACCCATAATCCCATAGAAGTTGGCGTTGGCCCCCCCCAAAAAGAGGTCTTTCGGGGTGTCTATTAACCACCAAAGTGAGGGGGCTTTGTTAGTTTGGTCACAAGGAATCACCAACTGTCGCGGTTTCGAGAAGGTTTTGAGTGGCGCTTGTAAGATTGGGTCCCTTCAGATCAAGAAGAATTCAGCTGCACTTCTGTCATGTCACGAGTAGCGCATCTGACAAACCGTAAATAAGAAACATGTGGAGACAATGGTTCTTCTTCTTCATGCCAGCGGTGAACTCAAGCCACAGACGTATTGCTTCCCTTTATTCTGTTAGGACGAGAATGGAAAAAGAACTGATAAGATTTGCGATACCGTAAGATGCCATTTATATCAATTTATACCTTATGGCCTACCGCATGATGGACATATATGGACATCTTAGAGGTGGTTGTATGACCAGTGGATTATTGAAACTCGCCTCAATGATCAGACTGTAGCAGTTGGGCTGAAGGCCTCAATTGTCTTTTTCATGGTTTCATTTACGTGTGAGTGCCAATGCATCCCTCTGACATGCCACAGTGGAAGTCGGGAGAAAAGCACTGGTGCTCACACTAGAGCATGTTCAGGATGATTCAGAGCTTTGGTGCCTCGAAACAGCTTTGTACCATGGACCATGCTGAGTTTGTTGGAGAGAGCTCTACCGACCGGTGCAGTTTAGGAAGGGGTCATGCGGCCAACCCTGATGGCGGCCGATGCCACTTGTGTAGAACGGCCTGACACCATATCAACTGGCAGATGGCGCTTGAGGAGGATAGGGCGCCAAGAAAAACACAGTAATACCGTATAACTGTATAACTTCAACACCTTTGATTTGATTCCAGACCTTGGCGGCGAGCTGGAAGTGAGGTGTGGGTGCCTGACGTCGAAAAACAAGCACGTTCTTGTTGGGCAAAGCACGCGTTTGGATTTCATGCTGGAAGCTGGCGGTGGACAATGCAATGGAGTTTGTGGCGGATGTGCAACAAAGAGAGTTGCTGAAAAAACACAGTATTGGGCAGATGCCACATGTCATTTGTGACCCGGATGTGGTGCCACCATGGCGAAAGACTTCAGACGGCCTCCTTTCGCGGGAAGACGGCCTTTGCGAGTGAAGCCTGAGACGTGGACCGCTCAGAGCGACACTGCCCGTCTTGCCCTGAAACTAGGGCCAGGAGAGTTTCTTCTGACTGCAAGCAAAACAACACAAACTGGACGAGTCTGGATGAGGTGAGCAAAGAAGCCTTTCTGCTGCGGAGTGGACATCGACGTGAACAAGGGTCCACCATTCCATGGTCCGGTTGCTGGCCAGTATCTAAATATGGGTGCATGTAGTGGTGCATGACTTAGAGCCTGCCAACTGAGGTAAAGAATCTTTGCCAATCATCACTTGCCTATGGATGGGGTTCCCCAATTCTGGTATCAGTGCAGCGTTCAGTTTCCCAGAAGCATCAACAAACTCACTCATGCGCGACGTTTTGACGTGTCAAGTCAAGGAGTCTAACAGTCTAACGGGTCCCCCACCCCCTCCCCCCCTTAAGCGGTGGGGGATAGTCCAACACATATCGAATGAAAACCGTCCGAGCTGCGTCCGGATGAGTCAAGGACAGCCGAAAGACCATCGACTACGAGGCCTTCTTGAACTCGGGCCACGAGGACGGGTCCGGAGGAACGTGTTTGGGTTCTGGGTTCTGGGTCCGAAGAAGAAGAAGAAGAAGAAGAAGAACCAGAAGCAGAACAGAAACAGAAACAGCAACACACCACATGTTAGCTGTTAGCGCCTTGCTTCACTTGGTGATCAGCTTCTCTCCGGGCTCTGGACCCCCCCCAAGATGGTGGAGCCCATGGACCAAAGTTTAATGTTTGGGGCTTTCTTTGCTGAAGAAAGCCTTGGCTTAAAACCATTTCTCCGAGGAGAGTGAGACTCGATCCTCAGATCGATCGGAAAGTGGCGACACCTTCACTGGCCCTGTAGGTGTCCTGACCCCAAGGCTCGCCCCAAAGCGAGCGATGCCGTCCGAGGTTGTTCACTCGAACACCTGCGGGTTGCCGCGGGGGGTGGTACTGTCCGTGGTTTCACAGAGGAAATGCATGAACATGCCCTCCAAACACCCTCCACCAAGTGGAGCCAGTTACTATAGCCTATAGCCAAGTGGTTCCAAAAGACTCCCGAAAACGAATCCACCTTCTCACCGTTCACGGTGAGTGGTACCCTGGTTCCCTGGTCCCTGGCTCGGAACCGTGGCTAGGAATGGGATCCATTTCCCCCTGTCACACCCAGTCGTCCCACCCGGCGAGTCGTCCGACCAAAGGCGGGACCTCGAGCGACCGGGTCGAGGACTACCGATGGCCCGCCCTGGCGGACAGCTCGATGATGGGGCTGTGCTACACCTCGGGCACCACTGGAAAACCCAAAGGTGGAGTGTGGGGGGGGAGTCTGGGGAGGTTCTTTTTCGCGAAGGGTTCGGAGGGTTCCAGGAGTTGACTGAGTGACGGGCTGATGGGCGAAGTGATGCGAACTGGCTGGTGACCAGTGGGGGTTTACAATGGATTGCAACAGTTACAACCCCCCCGACCATCTACAACAGGATCGTTTTCAGCTTTAATATGGACAGTTGGTTCATAGAAGCTCTCATATTCAAGAAAAGCATCTATAAACATGTACGAAAGATATAGGAGATGCTTGACCCTACGGAGTTGAGTGAGATGGACATATGATGAGCTACGGCCCATGAAAAGCTGGATTGTGTTGTTGGGGTAAGGGATTGCAATTGATTGGGTGCATTGGATGGTGGATGATTGAGGACACGGTAGGATAATGATGGTGGGTGGTGGTTGACTTTCAAAGAACTCAATGCCCTGTGCAACTTCCACCATGACCTTTCAAAGAACCGAAGACTTCGACCAAAATCACATGAAAGATCACCATTCTGATGTTTCCGATGTTTTGGTTTCCACCTTGAAGACCTGAAGAGTGAAGTTGACCGAGCTGTGCAGCCGTTGGATCCTTACATCTCCTGGCACGGAAATTCCTCTACCAAATGAGGCAGCCAAGTTCTGCCAATTGCGACACCTGGAGAACTTGATCATTCCTCCATCTTTGTAACATGATTTGTATCAGAAGAATTGGGAGGGGGGGGGTGACCACCTCAAAAAAAAGGTGGTTTGCTTGGGGCGCAAAGTAACGAACTCGAGTTGCGATACCTCGGTGTGCTTAGTGTGCTTGGCAGGTGCTGCATATAGCCAGCGGTCCACCTACTTGCACACCTTGATGATTTGTGGTGTCGACCAGTCGCTTTGCTCGTGGTGGGTGTTTGGAGGGTCAGGAAGGAGGAAGGAGGAGGGCCTACTGCTACTGGTGATGAGCAACTTGAAAGACAAATTCTACCACATCTACGCGTGGTTCATACCTTGTAATAAAGCCGGCGGAACACTTGTACAACATATTTGGAGGTAGTCAGTGATTAATGTCGCATCGCAGCATTGTTTGGGTTGACGGAGGCGCTGGTAGTTTTATTAGGATTCTCTACAGTACAGGAACGGAAAAAAAGATGACAGCAAAAAGGCAAAGACGACACACGGACTGCAGGTGAATAATGTTGAGGGTTTGTAGGTAGGAATCTAGGCTTTCTTCAGCCAGTTGTATGGGCATTGCTGCTTGTGGCTGGCTTAGGTTGGCCATCTCTTCTCGAGAGGTGGTACTACCGTGTCTTGGACGTGGTCACGGATGGGGAGAGTGAGGGGCTTGGCTTCCAGTTCTGCGATAAACCAGTGAAAGTGGCTCATTTGTATACATATCCCATATGCTCCATGGGACTGGAATACATGCCTACATTGATCCCTCTCCAAACCACCTGAAATGATCGGTAAATACGCCTGTCCCATCAAGTCGTGTTCGGGGGTGTTATTTCTGATGTGGTTTTATCATTGCAGTGGTTTGAAAGTAGATGGCACAAGCGCCCCCCAAGTTTGGTGCTTCAAGACCAGGTAGTCATTTTTTTCGGAGTCCCAATGTGCAGGTCCCGGACTTGCTCCAAATTGATGCGGGTTTATTTCACAAAAGTGCAGCTAAGAAAAAGCAGATGCGGAAAACTGGCGGCCGGTGAGAAGACTGCTCTTGATGCCCTCCCTTTTTTTCACTCCTTACTGCTGTAGAGAAGAGAGTCGCAGCCAATGTGTTCCTCTTACAACCTCACCTCAGATCCCTACCACCTTCTCCCCTCCCTCTCTCTCCCTCCACATGCCTCCTGCCTCCACCGGCGCCACCAAGGTTCGTTCCGATGTTCCATGTGCTCAGTTGGGGCATCCCCTACGCTCTCCTGATGACGGGCTCGCCGGCCGTCTTCACGTCCCACTTCACCGACCCAGGAGACGGGCGGAGAGAGACGCCGACCGGGCGGAGGGGTTGGAGGGAGGTGGGTCAGGCGTTGGAACGGAAGGGCGGCGAGGAATCGCGCCTTGCTTTTTGAGGGGGGAGGGTGGTGTGATCAATTCTTTAACCAAAGCTCAGATGCATCCATGATGCATCATTTGAAGGAATTGGTTCCTCTCCTCCAATGACACCCAAATGATTGTTGCATGACTCGGACGTCAGACGTAGCTCCAGGTCTTTAACTCTTTTGGGATTTGGAGCTCCTGCGCTTACTTATGTCACACCATGTGCGCATTTCACTGCCTTGCGCGACGCATCGCGATTCACAGAACCTAGGAGCCATGCTACAGATGATGATGGACTGGGGAGTGCATGTCTCTACCGGAGTGCCAGCAGTTTGGCAAACTTTGCGGCAGCACATCCAGAGCACAGGCGGTATTCTGCCGCGGGTTGGCAGTCAAGTAAGTTGAGCATGTTCAAAGCTATACCAGCGGAACTGAAGATACTGGTCGGATTCAATTGGGGCAATGTCCAAGCAGTGCCTTCTCACTGCTTCAGATCGCGGCACGTTGACACACGTGGCACCCAGGCCATCGGCTCGAGCCGTCGGTGGCACCCGGTGTTTCACGGAGGCTCGCTGGCGGCAGTGCAGCCGAAGATGAGACTGCAGCGGCTGGTTTGCGGCGGCTCCAGCCCACCAGCGACGCTGATGCGATGGTTCTTAGCACCTTGGTCGATATCTCTCTTTCAGACGATCCGTGTGATGCGATGGTTTCCATTGGTTGCCTACATTCGGAGGTGTTTGATGGTGAATGTAGGTCATGTCATGAGTCATCTATTATATTTGCTTACATTGATGTGTGGGTTTGTGAGTTGGAGATGAAGACACCAAATTGAGGACGGCCTAACTGTTTGAAGGAATCATCCATGTTAATCTTCTCGGGAGTATGTCTAAAATGGGAGGACCTCCAATGGCTTGATAGGATGCTCGAGAGCTAAAGCCCTGCTTGGAAAGACGCAGCATGTTGCAGTACCGGTGTCCTTAAGCCTTAAGCTCCACTTTGTTGTTACCATTCACACGCCCCAACAAACTACACCAGCCCACGTGCAATCTGAGAGTGTTTGGAGGCTACTATACTACTTAGGCCGACAGCAGAAGCTTACAATAAATATTGACACTCATAGACACTTCCTGGTAGAGGAACTGTTCCCAACGCCCTGTTTCTCAGATATCGACACAAATGGCATTTACCTTCCCCATGTGTGACACACACACACACACACACCGAGATAGAACACGGAGATGTGACACACGGTGCCACATGTTTAGGATGAGCTGGGTGTTGAGTTTGTTCAAGCATCTTGGCCGTGTTTGCCGAGCTTGAGGTTGGGGGAATGAAAGCGTGAGTTGGGCGGCGCAAGGGCGAAAGGTGCAACACCCCATCACCCGCTTAAGGGCAATCAAAAAAAGGTCCCTCCCCTCCCCATAGGGGTGGTGATTTCACACCCAGATTTGTGGCAAGCTTTGACTAGTAATTAGACCATAGTAGACCTTTAACAGGTTCGGAGTGTGTTTTTTAATCATTGCTGTAAAACTAGATGCGGTGGTTTGGTCGGTTCTTGAGGCCAACATTTACGCCAAAGTGTTCGAAGCTGGTGAGGGAAAACACTTGGCGCAAGGTCTTGTACTAACATGGCTCCCTGAGTCTTGGATGGGAGGGCATTGCCTCTGACCATGCGAGGTGGCCCGGTGGCCCCAACTCCGGCGATCATTTGAACCAAGAGTACTGGAGAGGGGGGTAGTGAATGATAGGGGTTACTCCTTGGTCCAGCAAAGGGAACCTATAGGGGGTGCAAAGGCAGTCCAGGTAACTTTTGGGGTTTGGTTGGTTTAGGGCTTGGTTGGTTTGGCTGGCTTGGTTTTGACTTGTTTAAGCTTGTTTAGGTTTTGGTTAGTTTGACAGGCTTGGCTTTTTCTGGCTTCCTGGACCTTCTCGATCTGTTTTTTCCGGTATTTTTCAGCGCACCCGGATCGATGGGCAAACCAGCTGGTTTCTGGACGTCCCTCACCTCCTGACTCTGGTGGCCTTTGCGACTTTCTCCAGTCTGACATGGTTTCTTGACTCCGGTGTGACTCTTCTGCCGGCGGAACCGTGTGATAAACCACTGTGAAAAATGTTCAGTTTCCTGACTTGACCCTAGAAGTTTTTAGAAGAAGCCGTTTGTAGGTCCTTGACCTTATGTGTGTGCCAGTGGGGAGTTCTTGACTTTCTCTTCAAATGTCGCGAGGCTTCATGCAGGGTGATATCCTCACTCTCAATGGTTTTTACATGATTTGCATGAAAAGCATCTTTTCAATGGTGACGTCACACTCATTGATGGCTTTCTAAACTGCTGATGAACAACACCCATCCTACGAAGACCCACACCTGCCGGGTATCGATGAATACACCCTGACTCACTAACATGGAGATGAACACCCTTTGTTTGTAAACGAACGTAATCTTCCAAGGGAGTGATGTCCACTTCCATGTGATATGTTCGTCAGAGTGTCTCGGGCATCCGCTCGGCCAGCACCGTGCTGCTCCAGGTGTGGGGCATGACAGAGACCAACCCGATTGGCTCGGTCGCACGGCGCATTGGCAAGGTGACGGATCTCGAGAAGGGCGCCTTGGGTGTGCAAAGACGGATTTCTGCCTGGAAACCCTTGGAGTTCAGGTTTTGAGCGAAGCCAAGGTCTAGGACTTGAGTGGGGTCTATGAGGCTTACGATGTTGACAGATTGCAAGCTTCCTGAGTTCTGTTGATGTTACTCTCCCTGGAACTAACATGGTTACGTGGAGTTCACCCCCTGTCGGTAGGGGATTTCATGGTCTTCCGATCTGCCAGGGAGTGTAGTTGTGTCCCGCCCTTCACGCTTTCAACAGCCAGTGGCGAACTACCCGGCGCGCAGTCCGTTCGTGCCGAACTCGTTGAACTCCGTACGGCGTACGGTCTCCTTCTTCCCGCACCTGACAGGATTGGAGATTAGTACGATGGATCCTTAGATGTTGGGGGACGCCTTTTTATAATTATTGAGTGCTTTTGATGTCCATGCTGACTCCCCTGCGATATTCAGGGTTCGGACTTTGTCATCGACAGGAAACTGCTGAGACATTTTCGTTTCCAATGCTCATGTTGCGCCCACTGTGTGTAGTTGTGTCGGATAAGCTGGCTTGGGCAGACGGCGGTGGTTACTGAGCCTGCAGGCACTGCTCCACAAGATGGGTTGGCTCGTCCCATCAGTTTTGGGTCAACCATCACTCCTCACAATTGCTTGAGATCCAGGGACTGCGCAAGTCCGTTAGAATCAACAGGGAAAGGCAACAACAACAACTACTACTATACGACTATACTAATACTAAGTGGGCAGCTTGAACACCGGACTGGACCTTTGGGGTACAGTGCGATCTGTTTTTCGCTGAATTTGAGGCAAGTTTGTTCGTGGACATATGCTGCGGGACATGCTGCAGCTGTGCAGCTGTGTGCTTGGGTTTGACGTGCTCCTGGTGCTGTTGGCTTCTTTGCAATGATTTTGGCATGGCTGACCTGCTCAGCACGCTGATTCTTCCCGGCATTGTTCAGTTCCTGCCGCAACCTTTGGAAGGCTAAATCTTCAGGCTCCTTCTTCAGGAGAAGACCTTTGAGGCTCCTCTATTCTGTTTGAGCAGGGAGGTTCTCATTGGAGAGTCAGAAGAGCTGCCGTCCAATCTGGGTTTCGTGTTTGTGTCCACTTTGCTTTCCGCTGCTTTTCGCCATCGGAGTTCTCAATGGCCTCTACATTTCCAGCCACCTATTATTGCTTGGACGATGATGTGGGCGATGATCGTTTGGCAAAACATGACGTATGGATGGCACCACCGCTTGGCGACTCCGCACCAACACTGCGGAGCATCCGCCAAAGTAAGTGCCAGCTCCTCAACGCTTGCCACCACCCTGGGCTTTCTTTAGCACCCATACAAGTTGAAGCACGGCACATACAAGATACTTAATGAGACGTGCCTTTCTTGTCCGGGCTAGAGTGCAACCCTCAATACAAGCAGTTTGCTGTCCATAATTTGGCACCAACAGTAATGAAATCGCATACACCTGCAGGTTTCTGACAAGGAAAGAGACATTGAGTGTGTTTTCCTTCGCTTCTTTCAAATTCATTCAAGTTATTGCTGTTAAGTGTGAAACAGTTGTATGTGCTAGAAGTCCAAGGACTATATTTTGACTAGTATTTTGACTGACTGAAGTAAAGGAAATTCCTTTTCGGGTCACCTAAAGACCATTCCTTTTTGTGACTTCACCTGGCGAACGGGGTTCCATCGTGTTCCATCGTGCTCTCTTCCGCAAGTGACGACCCACGACGACAGCTTTTTCCGAAGAACGCAGCACGGTGCTGCGCCGCAGGTGTCGACGACAGCTTCAACAACGTGAAGAAAGCCGGCCTCCCATCGCCAGGCGTGGCGGCCGCTTCGTGGCGGCCAACGGCCGGGTTGGGCGGCGTGCATGATGTGCATGAGGGTTTTGACGGCCAGCTAAAGAGCTTCTAAGAGGATTTCTAGCCGGGAACATGGCTTTCTAAAAAGTGTTGAATGATATTGGATGTGGATTCTTCTTTTTGACGGTGGGACCGTCTCAGTCTCTATCATCGCCGCCTGTCTTCACCCGATCCCGGATCGGATTCGCCATGGCAAGTGGGCCATGCATCGACGACTGGGGTGAGTTTCCGGGCGAGTGCCATGACCCGCAGCCAACTGGTGAGTGCCATGACTGCTTCCTCAGCTGATTTCCTGGGGGTCCTACTGCAGGAAGTGGTCCAGCTACTAGTATAATACTAGTATAAGTGCGATAGTAGATAATGGGCTCCCTTTTTTTCACCCTCGAACAATGTTTTTTTTCACCCTCCCTTTTTTTCCCCACCCTCGAAACCTTTTTTTTTTTTCACCCTCAAGATTCATTTTTTCTCACCCTTTGGAACCTTTTTTTTCCACCCTCCCAAAACCTTTTATTTTCACCCTGCACCCTGTCATTTTCACCCTGTAGCATGCTTCTTTCACCCTTCACCTTGTTTTTTTCACCCTCGACCCTTTCTTTTCAACCCTCCGCCGGTGAAGCAGGTATCCCATGGAACCTGCACAGAGAACGATGTCACCTCCGGTTTGTTTCACACCGCTTGTCCCTGCACGTGCAAACCCTTTGTTTTCACCCCAATAGCTTCTTGTTACTAGCCCTTCGGAACCCTCCGGAAACTGCGTAGAGACTGTCCGGAACGACGGGAACCGCCGGAAGCTGACCCGGACGCCTCCGGAACGTGAGGCAGCACAGGATCCATCCATCCGTCCATCCATGCATCCATCAACGGAGTGCCAACCAGCCGACCAACCAACCAAGCAACAACGCGGCCAAGCCAACAAACCCACCAAGCAACCAACAAACCAAGCAACCAAAACCGCCCATCCCGTAGCGCTGCGCCCTCCCCCGCACCCCCTCCCGCCTTGACTTACACAGCATCCGTCCGTCCGTCCGTCCATCCATCCATCCATCCATCCATCAACCAAGCACACAAACAGAAAAATTGCATATCCATCAAGCACTGTATCACGCAAGCAATCACGGCAAGCAAACCAACACACCAAAAAGTAACATTCTTCCCCCTGTCCATGATCCATCCATCACTGTATGTGTCTTCTCCAAACCCAAGCAACCGACAAGTCAAGCAGGCTGAACCAACCAACACAACAACCAAAGGAAGGAGAGTTAAAAAGAAAGGGTGGGTAGCCCACCAGCAGCAAACAAACCAAGCAACCAAACGTTTCCCCCAAATGCTGTCGATACTTGCTTTGCATTGGTAGCCCACCAAGCAACCAACAAACCAAGCAACCAAAACGACACAACCCTGTGTGATCCCACATGCTGTCGATACTTGGTTCGCATTGCGGGGGAGGCGCTGCGCCCTCCCCCGCAACCCCTCCCGCCTTTATTTACACTCCATTCCATCCATTTATGCATCCATCCCCGCCCGCCATTATCTACAGACCATCCATCCATCCACCCATCAAACAAGCAAGCAACCAACAAACCAAGCAACCGACACCACGCAACCCTGTTTTTCCCCAAATGCTGTCGGTACTTGGTTTGCATTGCGCGGAAGGCGCTGCGCCCCCCCCCCGCACCCCGTCCCGCCTTATCTACACAGCATCCATCCATCCGTCCGTCCATCCATCCATCCATCCACTGTATCACGCAAGCAATCAACAGCAAGCAAACCAAGCAACCAACCCACCAAAAAGTTTATTTTTCTCCCTGTCCATGATCCATCCATCAGTGTATGTGTTTTCCCAAAATCCAAGCAACCAACAAGCCAAGCAGGCCGAACCAACCAACACACCAACCAAAGGAAGTGGGATAAAAAAGAAAGGGTAGCAACCAAACTGTGTTTTCCCCAAATGCTGTCGATACTTGATTTGAATTGGTAGCCCACCGAGCAACCAACAAACCAATCAACCAAAACCACGCAACCCTGTGTTTTCCCCAAAAGCTGTCGATATTTGGCTTGCATTACAACAAGCTAGCCAACCAACCAACAGACCAAGCAAAGGAAGGAGGGTGAAAAAGAATGGGCCGAGGGTCAAAGAAGAAAGGGTAGAGGGCCGAGGGTGAAAAAACATGTTCGGGGGTGAAAAAAACAGGTTCAGAGGGTGAAAAAGAAAGGTGGAGGGTGGAAAAAAAATGCGGGGTGAAAAAACAGGGTTCAAGGGTGAAAAAAGAGGTTGCCCGTATATATATATATATAATTGGGTCTGTCACAGTCTGTCCTATTAAACTTGTAACACCCTGTAACAGTCAGTTAGCAATTGTCACTATTTTTGAACAAGGCCTTTACTAACCATCATCATCAACTGTTACAGGTAATAGGATAGACCCAAAGTATATAACTATCTGATGGAGAGAAAGGGGCGGGTTTCTTCGGTTTCTTGCTGCCCAAGGGAATGGGTCATGGCAGGGCTCGAAGCGGATCAAAACAAAACTAAAGCAATCGAAGTTGTTGCCCTCGCCGTTGCTCTCTGTGGAGATCTGGGGTTTTCACACACCGCCCATAGCAGTGACCTGAGGAACACAGGTTCCGCCGTGTTCCTCACGAGGAGCTGTGCTCCTCGAAGCTGGTAATGCATCGTCAATGCACATTACCAGTATACTTAGTTCCTCCGTGCAGCCTTTGGCTAGGTGGACCAGCACAGCCACGTTCTATATTTCATGGGCCAGTGACATTCTTGACTTGAAGGGCAGCAATTGCACTTGTGGTCGCCACGCGGAAACCCGCGCGGTTTGTGCCTTTTGTTGTCCCGTTTTCGATCTTTGGGGGGGCTGATTGTGATTGAGTGTGAGCAGCACTATCATGCAATATCTCTTGTCCAGCAAGGGTTGCTTCATTTGCTTCCAGGGTTTAGTGCCATACTCCTTTGCCTCGAGGCTGTTGCTGGATGTCCGCCTGGTGGGATGGATCCTCCCAGTAAGCGTGGCAATGTGGGTGAAGTCAGTAGAACAGTAGAACGCGTGCCACGGTACTCTGAGGTATATATAGAACATGTGCAACATGACCATCTGAAACTACCTCACAGCAGCTCAATCGCAAAGAAAATCTGACCTGATCACACCGTTTGCGCTGGCTACGCTATTCTCTTGGGCTTCTCTCAGTGTAGACTCATAAAGCCCCCCAGTGGCCTGAAGAGGTTCTTCCATCCATGTTGATTCATAACTCCCCCCCAAATCGCCTGGAAGAGGTGGACCTGGGGGGGTAGACTTCGACTCCGAGCTCACAGGCGTCGAGGTGCGGATCGCCCAGCTGGACGATCTCAGCCGGGACGTGGCGCCGGGCGAGGCTGGGGAACTGCCGCTTGGAGAGGAGGTGGGTGGGGAGAGCTGGGGACTGGCGGAATTCAGGAGTTGGTGAGAAAAGGAACGAGTGAGTGAAAGGTGTTTAGCAGAAGCTGTCCAATTTTTGTTGGTTTTTTTAGGGACCTCATTCCTGGTCATGAAGACGTACATGAAGTGAACATGAATGAACACCCAGGAGAAGCCTTGGTGCTAAATCCAAGGCCAGTGTTTTGTTGTGTGTGATCGCTTATATACAAACAGGCACAGAACAAATTGACATGTTTCTTATTATATAGGTATACCACAATGACCCCACTGGATCATATCGAGCAAATGGAGGCTTCGGTTATCATTGTTTTTTGTTTTTTTATCTTAAAGGTTGGTTGGCTGTACACAACTCGGCTGGCAGGAAAGCGCAGCTGGCAATGGGAATTCTGCCATGACTTGAATTCGCCCACCTAGTGAACTTAGTGTGCGAGAGTCGAATGTGCATTTGACTGGCTTTGGCCCTTTCGGCTGCAACAAGGCAAGGTTGCTGGTGTTGTGCTGAGTTGCAGGATGCTAAGGGGGAGACCCTTTGGCCCCATGGTTTTCGGTACTTTCCTTCGAACCCAGAGGGGCAACCGTGCCCGCTTGGGAAACCCCTTGACTGGAGCCCCCCCCAGGGCACTGGTCAGCCATGCCTATAGAGGTGCCGATCGAACTGAGGCTGGTTCGAGGCCCTTGGGTCATCCAAGAGTACTACGAGGCGCGACTCAACGGACAGACCTGCGATGGACAGACCTCCTGAGAAGCGGAGGCGCGACCCATGATGCGTGGAGGTCATGTATCAGCTTTGAGGCCATGGCCATGTGATTGGCTGACGCTCACATCGTGGAAGCATCACCGGTGACATGTCTGGATCTTCGCAGATCAGCTGACGCTCACAAAACCCCGCGAGCGGACTCGGCGAGATTGGGGGGTGACCCGGGGAGAGCCTCTCAGGTTGAATGCCACGGTTTTCGATGGTTCACGCCTCCCCTTCGCTCACACTCGGGTACGCATGACCTGTTTGCCAACGTCCATGTCCGGGAACCGGACGTAGACCCGATGTCCACATGTTTGTTTGATCACCGCCCCACCTGTTTTTCAGTCAAACCTTCGCAGCTATCGTGTGCATTCACTCGACATCACTTACTTGACGATGCGAAGATAGCGAAGCGCCTGACAAATCAACTCAGCCGGCAACGGCTCTCCTTGTTGTAAAGGGAAGGTGCTGTTGCCGGTATCTCGACATCCCTTGAAGAGCACGATAAGCAAACAAGTCTTCCTGGTGGATCTTCTTGCAAGAATGATCGTGATGTGGCTCAGAACGGAAGAGGACCTGCTTTCCCACGTTTGCCGTTTTAGCCGCATGTTTGGGTCAGGTCGATGCCAGTGAGAAGTTCTTCCAGGGATGGCTCATCACCGGCGACGTGGCGAAGCACCTGAACAGCAATATACAGGAATGGAATGGAATGGACTGCATTGCTGGCAAATGCACGAGTGCACGAAAACAAAACAGCCTTTTTGAATCTTTTTGATTGATTTATCTTTTTTGTGGACCTGATCTGGTGTGGGGGCCTTTCCTTCCAACATGTCCTAGTTGGATGTCTTAGAGTGTTAGAGCATCTTAGAGCACATCAAAGACCAGGACTGGACTTGCAGGGAAAAGAGGTTTCATTCGAAAGAGCTATTCACTTGTGGACTCGCAGAACTGCCCACCTGAAGTAGAAGCGGCATATCTGGGATGACAGGTCATGACAAATATCATGACTTGTTGTGGTGTTTACGCTGCACACCCGGTGAACGACCACTTTTTTTGGGCTTGAAGCACATTAGATGTCGAGCATGGCATGCTGCTTGCAGCATGACATGTTGGTTCACCACGCGTCCAAACTTGTTCGGTGAGGGGTCCCTGACGCCCAAATCACATCAACCCTTCACTAGTAGTCACTAGTGTTTCTCAGTCGCTCACACATGCCGTTGGCAAGGATCGATGAAGAGGGGGCGATCATCATCAGTCGCTCAGTTGGTATGCTTGGCGACGTCGCCACGCGACAGCCGCGGTGAATGAAACCACCCAATCGGCGGTCCCAATGCTGATGACCGTGTTCCGAATCCCGGTGAAGGGAGGGGTCACACGGTTCAAGACCAAGCCGTGAATCAACCGAGCTCTCAATTCACCCGCAAGGGGGTGTTATATTGGGGGATTCATTCATCATCATTCATCAAGAGATCTACAGTTGAGTAAGAGATGGTGAGGTTTGCATTGATGGAGATAGACGCACCACGAGTTTTTTTTTTTTCAATTTTGGTGTGTATATGATTTGTTTGAAAGGACAGGGCCAACAGTGCCCGGTGGAAAGATCACCATCGCTTTGTTGTTACGTTGCTTTGAGGCAAAATCTTCTAGGTTCACGGTTCAGGTTCATCTTGAATGGTCAAGGAGCGCACTATCCCCTAGGCTTCCGTTCGACCATTCAAAGAGTTCGGTTGACCTGGTTGCGTAGTGCAAAATCCTTAGTAAAACAGCTGGTGCTTCGGGAGTCAGGCCATTAAACCAATGGTTGGCCAGGAAGCCTAGGGTATCCCTAGGGCTCAGACGTCGTACCTCCTCACCCTCGCCACCGCCCTGAGGCGATCGCTCCAAGGACGTGATCAAGTCGGGCCGGGAAGCCCGAAGCACCGGACGTGGCGGCGGCGCCCGGCCCTACCGAAGTGGACTCTTAGACGATCTCTTAGACGAAGCCCCCGCATAGGAGGATTGATATATACAAAATAAGGATATATATCAAATCAATAATATAATAATGTTTAATATATATCAGAGGTTCGTTAATCCAAATGGAGGGGGGTTCTCAATCAAGAGGCACAGAAGTGTGGCCATGAGTTCATAAAGAGAAAGCATGGGAGGACGCATGGCCACGAATATACTCTGATTCATGCTCACGCCCCTAATTGCGCCAACCCAGGCCATACCTTTCTCGCAATCCCAGCCTCAAATCTGTTGGTCACTCTGAGGGGGCGAGTGGATCTCTTCCATTGACATGGAGATGCTTGGACCGGCCGTTGATCGCCTCGGGCCGAACCGCTTGGATCCGCCGTTCGAACCGCATGGAGACCGCGTGGCGAATCGGACGTGAGGACGGAGGATACACCGCGGTTCTTCTTTCTTTTCTATTCAGGTAATGAGATAACCCGCGCAATTCCAGGAATCCATGTCGGACTTTGGCTCCCTGTTATGGTAATTATATAATATTATATATATATATGTGTGTGTGTTTTCTCAACGTCCTCCTGGCAATTCCTGGCGCGTGTTTGTGAGATCAACCAAACTGACTCAACTAATATATGACCGGGCACATCTGTTGTTGTTATCACTGGTTTCTGGACTTTGTGTCAACTCTACCAAGTGTGGTGTGTGCTAGTTGATTGCGGTTGAATACCCTGCGGTTTCAGGAGTGACTTAGTTTTAGAATGGACAGGAGGCCAACAGTGATTTGGATCAGTGATGTTCCCTGCATGGTGTTTTTCCCTAGGTGGTGGCTGCTTCGGTTCATCCAACGATTACTCACGGCCTCTTTGGGCCCCAAACGGACGGACAGCCAGCAGCCTCCGGTGCCCCGGCAGTCAGCCCGCTGTCTCCCTTGTCAACTTGTCTCCCCTTCCGCCCGGAAACGCCCAGCCTTTTCACCCGCAAATCCTCTAGCTTTTCTCTTCCGCGTCTGCACGCCGTGCGGAGGAACGCGGTGTGCGCCATGCCGGGCATTTCCCTGGCCGCGGTGGTCGCCGTGCCGCACCCTCGCTGGGATGAGCGCCCCGTGGTGGTGGCCGGGACACCCGGTGGAAACCGGAGGGCAACCAGCATGATGGGCAGTCGCCAGGTGAAGGTTTGTTTGTTGGTGCCTCAGGAAGTTTGCAAGTTCAGAGAAGTGAAGACACCTGCAATGAGGAGAATGGCCTGGATTCAGATGTTGTTTTGTTGGAGCAAGCTCACGCAGCAGCATCAGATCTACATTACTGGTTTGAATTCATCAGATTGCATCCCTCTTTTACTGTGTGGGGTCTTCCGTTTGGGAGGTGATTATTCGCCCAGGAACCACATAGGAGCAGTTGGGCCATGGTGGGCCATTGGGTTTGCAGACCGTTTTCGTCCAAGCAGCCTTCATTTCACAAGAATCCACTTTGGACAGTTGTGGTTGTTTGCCACTTTGGACAGTTGTGGTTGTTTGCTTCTCGCAACTCAGTTCCCCTTTGGAGCATAGAAGATTGATGTTGCCATGTTGCCTGGCTGTCGCTGCGACCCACACCCTGGCTCGCATAAGGTCATCCTGGACAAAGGCGTCAACACGGAAGGCTTGCTGGACAGAGTGAGGGAGCAACTCGGCAATGTTTTTTCCGCGGGCTAATGACAGACGGGGTAGGTTAAAACACATGACATGATAGCTGTGCCTACACTCAAAGTAAAAAGGGATGGCTCTTGCCCTTTTTCCGAGCACCAATTTTATAAATAGAATTGTTTTTCTAAAGAGTGAGGTGGAGTTGGGGTATTTTGAGGAAGAAGCGTGAAAATGGGGTTGGCCCCCAAACCAGTGACATGTAGAAAAAGGGGTTGGCACCCTGATTCTATTCTAGCAGGCTGGTTTGTAGATCAGAGGCAAACGGAAGGGTAGTGCCCAGAAAGGGTTTTGCAAAAACCTATTCTACTAACATCGTGGAAGGCGTGGGACATTCGTAGAACCCAAGGCTATTCGTGGACAGTTCGTGGAATGGTGGGCCAGTAGGAGAACTGACTGCAACGAAATTCCAGAAACCTTCGCAGAACTTTGTGGCAGGTATTTTTGATGCACTAACTTCGTATAAGCGATTTTTGCTGACCCCCTTTCTCCACACACCCTCCATTTAGCCTTCAGTAGAATCGGTCATGTTTTGAGATGTTGTGCATTGTGGCGTGTTTGGGGATGACACTTCTTGCTGTGTCTCAGAATTGAATAGACCAGTGGCTGCACCAGGTTGCGAAACGAAACGCATGGGAAGGATGATTGAGCAGGAGTTTGAATCCTCCAAATCATCTGTAGGAATTAGAAATCAAGATGTTGAAATAAAATGAGCCATGCCAACATTTTGCTTCCTAAAGGGGTTAGTAATGGATTACCTGAGACCATGTTATTTTGGGGAATTGGTATGCAGTGATTCCACGGTGTGCTTGACAAAGATATTCTGCAGTTAGACTTCCCCCCAAAAAAGAGGTGATTCCCACAAGCTTGCCATCAACATGTTGAGTCACAGATTGGAACATTTCGAATTCCGATGCATTCAATGGATTCTTGCAGCAATTCACACCCTAACAAATCACCGACACTCATCTCAGCACATCTCAAAGCCTTGGCTACCCTCAAATCATTTTCTAAATCATGGCCTTACCTGATCAAATTTTCTACGTTGGCTACCACTATTTTGAAAGCTTATATTTTTCAACCTTGGTCTGCTCTGATTCTATTTTGACTTCAGCCTTGGCTACTCTCATTTTTTTGAGGGGTTCCAACCCCTCCCTGCAACATAGAGCGGCTATTGACATGGATGGAAGAACTCTGTGGTGGTGCTTTTCCCTTCTTGAGGGCCTAGGGCTCCATTCATCTATGTTCTTGACAAGTTCTTCGAATGCCTTGCATGGTGCCTGCATGAGATCTGAACATGGACTTGCCCAGTCCCAGTCGGAAGGTTTCCTTTGGGCCTTTCCTGTTTACAGGGGTTTCAGAGTAGATATCACAAACCGCTACATGTCCTTTAGATGGGGGTTGATATAAACCACCGAACTTGGGGGCCCTTGCGCCATCTACGAACCCACTGTACCTGCAACAGTTGGTATATAAACAAGGACATCACTAGTTTAGAGATGTCGGCCTGCAACCAAACCATCATCCACTGAGCCCTGGTAATGGGATAGATCATCTAGAACCCAGATATCCTCCAGGAATCAGGCCGAGGTCAACAAGAAATAAGCACGTTGAGTTTACGTGATATAGAAGGGAATTAAGCAAAGATCTTGTTCCACATGTGCCACGACCCTGATAAATATTTATTCATTCAGCAGCGCCATGATGCTTGGCTGAAGCATGTTCAAATCAAACCGTCTCAAAGCCCTTAGTTGGTGCCTGAGACCCCGAGCGCCCCGAGGCACCTGTCCTCTTCCTTTGCCAAGTTCCAGCTGCCTGACGATGTGCTGGTGCCTGGGCGTGTCGAATCCCGGCCTCCAGGGGGCCGGTGGCGAAGCCGACCTCCAAACAGAAACTAGTTGGTTGGCTCCACGTTGGGCATTCTGGGATGTCAATCAGCCTAGCCATACCATAGGCGTTGTTTTCTTCAACTGTTTCACGGGTGGGTTGTTTTCTGTGGCAGATCCATCGCTTGAAAGTGACCGTCCCTGTCAGGCAGAAAAGGCATGGGTTCCCTGGACCAAATAGTCAAAACCCTCAGTTGATGGTTGTCACCAAATGCCAGTTCACCGGGAAAGTTCTGAACCCATGTTCCTAGGAATTGGAATGATGGAGGCAGACATGGATTGGAGCTTCCCCTCCGATGATTCCGTGGGTGAGCCGTTCACGGTGGAGCCGTGCCATGCACGGCAGGTGTGGAAGGAGATCCCGCACACTGGCACCGGCAAGATGGACAAGAAATCCATCCGAGCGAAGCTGGAAGAGCCTCGGCCACTGGCGAGTGGTGGAAAAACCACCGGTTTTCGGGACATTTTTTTCATATATCTTCATCCTGAAAGTTTGGGGCCATGCCATTCACGCAACCACCATGTATGCTTATGTACTGTAATGTATGCTTTATTCATCTCTATTCCTTTCTTTGGAAGACTTGGCAGACTTGGGTCGGAACCACTGGGAGCTTTGAGTGAGATCGGGCAAACCTTCCAGTGGTGAGAAACCTTGCGGGCGCCGTGGAGCACGGCGCACCACCACACTATCACTACCAAGCATCACCCATCCCTAAACGAAAGGAACATGTGCCATTTGGTGGCAGGCGCTTGGTACTTGTTTTTAGCTGTGTAAAGTTTGTCTCCGAGAAGCCAGTGCTCTATTAGATTTTGGGAACAGCCACACACACAAAAAGGTTCACACATGTTCACATGTTTCAATCAAGGTATTCCCGATTTTATACATCTGACCAAAACATTTGCATTACCCCACCACTCCGATACTCCCATGGACGATTTGCCTACACCTTGATTGTTTTTGTTGGTTGACCCAAGGCCCTCGGCTTGGAACGGACGGTATCATTGCTCGTTAGCCCCTAGGGGTCGTGGGAGACTGGCGCCTTCTCCAGGAGCAGCAGTACATTTTACCGTCCCTTCGCACTTCCAAGCTTTGAAGCGCCCGCCGGGGGCTGAAGAAGCGCGCGGCTTGTGCGGCTTGCGCACGAGATGTTGGGGGGATGGATGCGGGGTGGAAGGGAAAATGAGACACTTCGGTTGGGCGGCCGCTGCTTTAAGGAAGATGAGCCTGCAGGGCCTAGAATTTGTTATATAAGGAGATTCTTTGCATGTTTCAAGTGTACTTCTCCTCTTTTCAAACGAATCTATATAGTAGGATTTGGGATCTGGCGCCACCTGTCCACCCTGTCTAGGTCTGAACATGCCACCGCTTCTTCAGAGCCCCATGTGCTGGTCATGTTGATTGAACTTCAGCCCACCTAAATGTAATTAATTGGGAGATATGGCTCACTCAATATACAAGTGAGCCAAAGCTATTTTTGATATGCACTTTTTGTAAAAGGATGTGTCAAAACAAAATCAATTTAAATGAGTGACTGACCTTGTCGCATGTGCGAGATACACAAAATTCCTTGTTGGCTATCCATGTGGACACTGACACGTTCCCCCCCAAACTATTTGGTTATATTATATACTGTAGATGGCAAGGAACACTAATTGTAGTCAGAATGGGTGGGTCGGATGTGTTTGTTTCCGGACGGTTCGATTGGGATGTCCTAAAGTAGCTCCTAAAGAACACCTGTGTGTGGGTTCTATTGTGCCCACCCCGCATGCACCTTGACACCAGGAGAGCGGTGACAGGAGCGCATGGGACATGCTGGCCTTGAGGGCTGCCAGCACACAGCCCACTTCAAGGGTGACGACGCTGCTTCAGCGGTGGCGCCTTTGAAGCCACAAATAGAACATGGCCCGCCATCAGGCGGCAGCACTGGTGGCGGCGCTGGATGAGTACGTCTTTAGCTTTGCCCCCCACCACAGGGATCTTTTTGCCGCTTTGCGGCCTTTGGCCGCTGGATTTGCTTGGATAAAATGTTGTACCACCCCTTGTTTAGGGCCATGTGGTCTCACCCTGCTCGGTTGCAAGCATGCGGGCTGAGTCTATTGTGCCCACACCGCATATCCCCGCATGCCAGGAGAGCAGTGACAGGAGCGCATGGGACGCGCTGGCCTTGAGGGCTGCCAGCCATGGTCTACTTACATAACACTTGCTTCAACCATGCCATGATTTAAGTCGAGTGTTGATGATCTTTCAACCCCCCACATCACAAGGTTTTAAAATGCAATGGGGGAAATATAGGGGAGGGCTTATCAACCAACGAGTCTACATTATTGTTGCTCCCACCGTCAGGCCGGGAGTGGGGCATCATCGAGGCCCGCCACTCGGGTTCACTTGGAGTGCGCGGCTGGTGGGGAAGCTGGTGAACCGTGCGGTCTGAACACTTGGAGTGACATATAGTGAAGTGGCTTACCAAAAGCATTCCAGAGCTACCCAAACCGGAACGCAGGCATGTCCTTGGAATTCCGTTTGGAACCTACCGAGCTGCGAGGTTGACTGTTGATTCAGAACTCCCAACCTTCTTAATTAGTATGAGGGTTGTTATAGAGTCAAATCTATGGAGTGACAATTTCTTTTGGACGTGTTTCTTTCAGAACATCTTGCCCGTTTCGTGACGTCTCCCTACATGGATGGTCAAACATGTCCATAATATGGGCGGCTTTATTTGTCAACAACTAAACCATCAACATGCTTGTGTTCCTGAGTGAAGAAATGCACAAACAAATACGGTAAACAAACAGTAGCATCATCACAAACACAAATTACTACACGCAGAACGATCCAAAACTCACATTGGCAAGCATGTGCTTGACGAAGTGTGTTTTTGTGTGTGTTCCCTTTGATCAAGCCTTTAGAGGCCTTTAGAGGCAGAGGAGTGTGAATCATAGAAACAACGTGTTTTTTTGACATGAATTGATCTATGAATTGTCTCATCAATATTGATGAACTGTTTTAATCCGAGGCCTGATAACATGTTTTGACATGAATTGTCTCATTCTCATGGGTGTTTGGTGGCAGGCCTTTTGGCATAAATCCATGTTCAAGATGCAGTTTACAGTACCATACAGTACCCCAAACTTGGAACTACTGGTGGTTGAACGCCCGCAAAGCAGCCTTTGTTGAGGCAAAAACTCACGCAACAACATGTTAAAGCAAGGTGCTCCTGAGAAGCTCGGCTGCCATGTTCATACTTGGGCGTGTCTCCAACAAAGGGAGCCCCCTCTCTATTACCCCTCCTCGGCGTTGGGAGCCAACTAGTGCGCGGAGCATCTAGTCCGGGCAGCTGCCAAATAGAGAGTGAGTTCTCACAACAAAACACACACAGACACACACAAACGTGGGCAAATACATACACACGCGCACACACATACACACCAAGAAAAGAAACAGTGGCTGTCTTCGGCATGCCCGAACAAGGCCTGCTCCCTTGACCCAGCCTTTTTCAGCCTCACGCGGAGGATTTGCTGTACAAGAATCGCTGGAGTCCAATGATAGGTAGCCCCTTAGCGTTAATTACTGGTAAATGACCCCCCACAGGTAAATGACAACTCCAGGATACTCCAGGTCAAAGCTAGTGCCGATAAGTTACTTCATTTGATACTTCATTTCACCTAGTGTTCATCCCATTCTTTGAACTATCATCTAATATATCATCTAATTATTTGGTTTTCGGGTCGGGGCCAAGGACATCCAAAGTAGTCCAAAGAAGAAATGATGTCAAATCATTGTTCATTTGATATGTTACTTGATCTTAAACATATACATATATAAATATATTTTTAATTGTGCTTGTTGGCGGATGCGTTTGGGATCGTTTTGCATCGTATTGGATTGCGTTTCAGACGGCAAATCCCTGTTTTAAAGTGCCAGTGCAGCTAGATATCCTTTTGAGATGTCCAGCACGCCTGTGCTACATATACAGCCTGAGCTGTGCCTTATTGACAACACCTATTTTTAACCCTCCTTGGCACCAGGCTTGAAGCTGCGTGTGGCAAAAAGGGGCGGAACGGTGGGGCGTTCGGAATGGCTGCTGGTGAGGGGATTTTGATTGATGTCCTTCCCTGGAGAAATCCTCTTTCCGTGACCATGTGATATGTTTTAACAGTGGGGGGCATGGTTTGCGTGGTTCCTAGTTTGCAGATCAGGGCTGCAATCCATCATGATTTCAGGGAGTGCAGGCTTGGAGGGTCCAAACACCTTCAAAGGAGCTTTTCGCAGGCTCCCTGGGCGAAACTGACACCGGCACCCAAGGATTGAAAAAACATGTTTGGAGGCTCAAAGTTCATATTCCCTCCCTTTTTGTCTTCAAAAACAGGAGGGATCGATAAAACACACGGTCCCAACCATTGGAGGTATGGAATCCCTGATTGGTTGGGAGGGCGGAGCAGAGCTTGCAGAACACCCTGCGAAATAGTATAAAGAAAACAGAGCATAAGTAGAGAGAGAGAGAGAAAGAGAGAGAAAGAAAGAGATGGACAAAACTACATAGTTCCAGCACCGCGGAAGGGGTGGATGACACAATCCCTAAGCTTGGTGGTTTCTATTGACCCCCATTTGTCTAAGACATTTTGGGGCGCCAGTGCCATCTACATACGCTGCCCTGAAACCACTGAAAACGGTCCAAAAGGGTCCCAACGGTCCCAACATCGGAGCAGGATGCACTCCGCTTCGACATCCCAGTCCAGACGGCTGAAAACCTTCACAGCTCGGGTGTATCCGCGGCAGTTTTTCCGGCGTTTCCCTGCAAGGTGTTCCCAAGCGATACACAGAGCCCACCCTTGAGAATGGCTCCATTTTGGGATGGCTCCCGAGTCTTAGAAAGGAAGGCATTCTGCTGCACCCAAGCCTTCTGTTCCATGATGTTCCATGCATTCTATGACCCAGACGCTGCATGTTATGGTATATCAGAAAGGGCCCCGGGGCCCGGGGTGGGATTTTTCCGGGGTCTGAACTGGGTCTGTCTGGGTCGGCAGGTCCCCCCCGAGCGGTCATCCCATCAGGCACGCTCCGATGGAGTGACCGCCTTGCACCTCTCGGCGGAGGGAGGACACGTGAGAAAACCCAGCGAACGCTCGCCCTGCTGCAGGAGATGCTGCCAGTGCCCATTCGTCACAGAAACAAAAGCCTACTCTGCTTACAACACTTGCCTTCTTTTCTCCCCTCGGGGAGTTGTTTTCTTCAAGCACACCTGTGTTGGATGCAGTGACCCTGGCTTGGTTTCGCTTCAATGTTTAGCTGCTGTTTGGCTGCGTGCAACGAAGATTCAATTTCTTCTTCGTGTAACCAAACCTGTCAGATAAAGGCCAAGAAGTCCTACAACAGATTCAATAGATTTCAATAGATAGATGTTTCATATTTCCAAACAGGCTCTCCCAAGACCAACCAAAATGGGATACATCATAGACCCCAAACCATGTTTCTACTAGGCTGAGGGTTTCAGGGAGCAAAGCGTTTGGATTAAATGCCAAGAAACGAGCGGACAGGTGGGGAATTCGGGAGTGTGGGTAGTGTGCAATTAATGTAGACTCTTCAATGATATGACATGATATGACATGACATGTCGACCACCCACAGCTTATTATAAATCAAGAGGCTACTACATTAATCTGGGATCGAACACCGCCCTGATGCAGGTCTTGATGGCAATTCTTGACTATAGGAAATTTTTGAAAACTGAAGGGTGTCTCAGATTTACACTGGATTTGAATTGAAACCTAGGTGTGGCAAAGGAACACTCCATGTATGGAATCATAATGGAATGTATTCACATTGACCCCTGAAATCATCCCGTGCCTGATTGGCATGGCTGCCAGACATGGAGTGTTTGGGATGCCCTCATTGGTGGGCGTTGTGCCCTAGGCGTCCTTGGTCGCGTTGCTCTGTGAGGTGTGGAGAGAAACGCGTGTTCTTTTTGTTGCTGGTGATTTCTCCAAGTCGGTCGATTTGGCAGGTGAGGCGTGGAACTAGGAGCGTGGAACTAGGTGATCAGTGATCAACAGACCCTGTGGTCAACTTAAGTTGAGCTTCATTGCTGGGGCCGCTAGTCCTTTTGAAAAGTGGGAGGTGTTCAACATCCCACAATCAATGACTAGGGTGGTGGTCGCAACAACCTCCTCTTGAAAAGGGAGCGCAGCAGCTTACCGACATAGAAACTGCACATATACATATATTACCATCAATTTACCTAGTACTAGTACAACCCATTTTATATCGACAATTTTTGAATTTGTTTGAATAACATGAGCGGGCTTAACCTATTCTCCGTAGCAACGTGGATCACATCAAGATCATAGACCTCTACAACTCACCGCCAGCGCTTCGATGAGTGCTACCTGCCGTACACTCCGAACGGTGAAGCGGGGTGAAGCTCCGCCATGTTTGGCCAGGGAGGTGGGGGAGGCCCGGGTTCCGGTGGTAAACACCCCGTCAGGGGGTCCGTCAGGGGGTCCCTGGCAGAAGATGGTTTTCCAAAGGGAGACTTGTTTGGCTTTGTCTCAACTTGAGGACAGCAGATCAAGATCCAAGATGAGGTCATCCAACCTTGTTTGAGCTCACTCTATCACCACTTATATCACCGAATCTCCATCAATCAGTCCTGTATCCAGGGGTTTTCGGTCGCCAAACCTAAAACTTTATTGAGATCACATGGTGATCAGTTGTGACCGCATGACCCTCCGCTCCTCGGATTTGGTTGAAGGGAAGGCCTACAGGAAACCCATAAGTTTGTGGGGTGAACACCATAGTGAACATACATCCATGTCCCCTTCAACCAATGACCTCCGCCCTTGGAACACTCACGGAAAGCCATCCATCTAAATCCGGCACTCCTCCCCCTGCAGTGCGGTGGCTTTGGTCAGTCCGTCCGGCAGGCGAGGGCGGAGATCACCAGCCAAACCGACGACACCTTGATGCCTTTGCACTTAGCCGCCCGGAGTGCCTCGGCAGCCTGGGCATAGTGGGGGGTGCAGCCATTGGGGTGTTATGGCGCAGAAACCTTGAGCTTATAGTATAGTGTTGTTTTTTTTTGTGTTTGGTGCTTGCTGACAGCATTTAGCCGGCTGCCAGTGGCAATCTTTGAGATAACTTGAGTGTTGACTAGTTGTACAACACCATGACACCATGCCGCAGGGCTAGAGTGGTCAAGCCTGGCTTTGCTACCCTGAAATTTGGTGCTACAGCTAGATCCCATTCTGCCAGAGCTTCATGGTGAGGCATAAATGGGTCGTAAGAAGCTTTGAAAGGTAGGCCAAGTGAATTGCATTTCATTAATCACGCACAGTCTCAGGGTACACCTGGCATTGAGCCCAAGTTGGATCATTTTCCAGTGCCGCACCCACCAGTGAAACATATCATGTGAAATTTTGTTGTTTTTCAGATCTGGTTCGAAGTCAGTTTGCGTATACGGCCACGTCCCAATTAAGACACCGTTCCAACCGAGTCCCGCCCCGTTCCGGAGGCGGTCATACGGCCGTGGCTCGATGCCTTTGCGACCTGGGCGTCCCCATCAACAACACGACGATGGACGGGCGTTCTCCCGAGACGTCGACCACCGTGCTGGGCTGAACGGTGACGCACGGTTGGGCGCGGGCCGCAGGGGGGGAGAAAGAATCACTTGTGCCCTGAATGGCAAAAGTGCACGCAGGGCGTATGTTCTAGGTGGAGAATGGTTAAACCATGTTAAACCAGGTTCACCTTGATCCATTTGAGTCCCAAGCAGTATCCTTATATAATCCATTTATTTTAGTCCCCAAGTTTGGGGAGAATGCAGCAGCCGTCTATGGATTAGGCAGCTGAGCAGCGGGACCATGCAGTGCCTGTACTCCCATAGTGTCACCAGCAGTCAGTACAGAGGCCGGGTTCATTCCCTCATTCCCTGAAAAGCCCTAAACTCAATCTGCCGAGACCAACTACTACCACTCTTCTAAAACGGAAGTGCGAGTTCTCAGCCTTTGGCTCGTTGTCCTACCATGTACAAGGGGTAGAATACATGGCGGAAGAAGCGCTAGAAGCAGCTGAAGCATGGACGACCTTGACACCATAGATAGATTGATAGATTGAGCCCAGGACTGAATCTGAGGCAACAAATGATTTATAGATACTGCAACAGTGCCCACTGGCCTGGCCTGGCCTGGCCAACGCTTGCAAACAACACCGAGCGGCCAGGACGGGCTGACGCCACTCCACTTCGCAGCATGCAATGGACACCTGGAGGCCCCAGTTACGCTTGTCGCCAAGCACACCGGGCGAGCGCTAACACACCGGGAGAGCACGGCTATTCTAAACATGGGACTGGAGTTGAAGGCTTGCAATTCGTAGAAGATTGTTGATAGCTCGATGGGATGGTGGGAATATAAGACAGAATCCTTCGGGAACCGAACCGCGGGAGTTCGGGGGGCCACTGACCAACCACATGACACGTTTGGGCCAGTCTGGGGGATCTCAATCGATGGGTGGCGGTGGCGAAGCCATGAAGCCATGAAGCCATGAGCATCCCGATGGCCAGCACCAGCACCAGTACATGTAGGGTTGCTTCAGCACCACGTGTCCCAGCCCCAAACAGCTTTGCCCAAGGTGTCGAATCCACGGAGAAGCGGAGTTTGTGCCGATGGTGAGAAGATGTGGGGTTCCTTCTAGGATACAGGAAGAAAGAAGCCGCTTCAAAAGCGCTCGTTGTACGGAGCTCGCCGGTCTTGTAGATGAAGCGAAAGAATCAGCAGATGGAAGATGCGATTATCAAGCATAATGAACTAATAGACAAGTCGAACTAAGTTGACCACTCAAAGACTCTCAAAGTTCACCTGAAAGCATTCAACCATCCTGGGAGCAAAGACTAAAGAACATCAAAGAACAAAACATTCTAAACATCACCTTTCCTGGGTGTCCCGGGTACGACACAGCGAACGTTTTGTGCTTTCGTCACGCGCTTCTAAACCGCGGCTCAACACCGTGCGTTTCGGCTCAACGCTGTGCCTGGACTGGCCCCAGAGCGACCGAGTGGTTGCTGAGAGGCGGGGCTGGGTGAAACATGGTTAAGTTAAGAGATGTTAAGAGAACGTGGAAGCTCCAGCAAACTACCTGGACCTTCAAGGGGTGTCCAATGGAGGTCCCTTAGTAGTGTAGGGGCTTCCATTGGTGACCCCTTTGAAGGTGCTGGTACTATTAGTTTGGAAACCACCAAAGGTGTCAGTGGTGGATGAACAATGTCGATTGAGAGGCCCTATGCCATCATAGCCTTGGGCTTTACATGGTTTTTATACTAAGTACTTCAATCGATGATGGGTTTTGTTTCCATCCCTGGATTTCGACACTTTGGTACTGTAACGGATCTTGGGAAAAATTGCCTCAGGCAGTTGAACCGCCGGCTCACCTGAACCACCAAGAGTCGTTCAGCAGTTGTTTGCCCCGGCAGTTGTAGAAGCATTTTTGTCACTCCAGTCACACCTTCACTTCCCCGGAAGGAATCGATACGCGAGAAGCGGGTCTTGCGAGTCAAAGGTGATATGGACACTGGATACAGCTGAGCACCAGATGCAAGACAATTGAAACAGGTCCTATAGAAGTCCTGAGCCTCGGAATCAAGCCATCAGTGCTTCACTTCCGGACAGACATGTTCGAGCCACTGAAACCTCACCCAGCCAACAGCTCCAAAGACTCCAAACCCACACTTTCCCTCCGATCTGGTCAATTTTCACTCCTGTCACCCCGACCCGGACCTCCCCATACCGCCCCCCACAAAAAGGACGGTATGGATTGGCATGGTCCGACAGAAAAGTGGATGGCTTTAGCCTTTCAGCTGTTTAGATGTGCGGACAAAGCTGCACCGGCTTTCCGGGCCAACGGCTCGGGTGCCCAAACGGGTCGTCCGTCTTCGTCCTTCTTCGTCCCCCCCCCAACGGGGCGCCAAACCCGCCAAACCCGCCCACCCCCGGTCACCTGGCTCCGTCAGATGACCACCACCATCATCGGCTCGGAGTGCTGGCTTCATCAGGTTCATCTCGGAGGACTTGGGCCGAAGGCCCGGAGACATGGGTCGGGGGCTTTTGGAGCTGCCCGGTGAAGGGGAACTCATATGGCTGCCCCCCAAGACCATACAGCTTGACCTTCCAGGCAGGGCATGTATCCTGGTTTTGACCCAAAGCCACGTGGTTGGGTCGGCATAGAGATACCAACGCCTTTGGGGTTGGAAGGAAAGTGGATCTGACATCTTGCAAAGGACCAAGGCTAGTAACTACTAGTAGTGCTAGCTCAAAAAAAACAAATATATATATTATATATAGTAGTATTTATAGTCTTAGTATATTATAATATATATATAGTTATACATGTGCATTGCTAAAGTTATTTTTCCGCGCATCCATCTAACCTTGAAAGATCCAGGACCATAGACTGAGCATCTCAGTTGGCAGGTCCACCAGGTGAAGCGGTTTGAAGCAGACCAAACATCAATCGGTCGATATGGGTCGGTGGCTCTAGCTCGCCAGGCCTTGAGCTAGAGCAGATCATTAATTCAATCTATCAATCTGTCAAGCAGCTCTTTTGTGTTCATGGTTTGCCGGCTAGCACTGGCAAGTGGATGGGAGTGCAGCTGGCTAAAAATGTGTTTTTTTTCAGCTGTCCCGAAGCAAGTGAATGTGGCTTTTGGCTTTCGGCGATGTTTCTGTTTTCGCCTTTGGATGCCCTGGAATTCCGACAGTCTCGATATCCCAGACGGGACCGGAAATTGGACCTGTGTACCTACCTTGAGCCCGGGGTTATAACTAAGGTTTAATTAAATTTATGTGTTTTTTTTTAAATATGATCCCCATGGGAATGTCCCCCCTAGAATTGGGGACCTTGGGTGCCCAAAATCAGATTGATGTTAAAGAGATCTATTGTTTGGTACACTTTTTGTCTATGAAATCCATCCCAACAATATCCCACAATGATCATTATGTGTTTGATATTTTTTGAGTATTTTTTAGTAGTCTTTAGAGAACTTCACAAAATGTTGATAGATAGCAGTGATAGCAGTCTTGATTTCATAGAGACAGTAAAGTCGATGAAATATGAGTAGTGTGGGCCCGTGCCCTGATTTTAGAGAGAAAAAGCACTCAATTTTATAGGGAAGCCATTCTGAACCTCTTATCCTGATTCTATAAGGGATGAAGATGATGCAAAAATTAGTCAAACACGGGAGAGTTAATTCTATGACATGAACAGATGCAAAAAAAACAAGCAAAAAAGCAATTATATATATATATAGATGTTGTTAAAACCTGTTGTACAATTATATTGTTATGCTACCAGTTTTCTATATATTAGATCAAGATCTTTGGAATGTCCGATATTGCTACACACGACTATTTACGTATGTCATTCCGATTTCTATGTTTATAAATCACACATATCATTAAATGTCAGTTGTCACCACAAGGGTAGGTGCCCACATAGTATAAGGTGTCCATTGTGTTTCACGGCTGGTTTTGTTATTTTATAGGGAGTTTTGTTACACCCTCGGCGTTCGATCCTCATAAAATTGCGAACCCCAGGCCAGGCTGGAATTCACCAGGAGATATTATATTATATGAATCAATATGTGCTAGTTGCTAGTCACATGGAGTGTTTGGGTGTGCATTTTTTGGGGGATGTGCTGGCGATCCTTAGCAAACATGGAAGTAGAAGATTGCAAGATTGCCCAGCCTGAAAGATTACACGGGGTGGTTTACTTCCGTGCGTTATTGTAGGGAGGTTGATGAATGGTTGTGCAGTCTCTTTCTTTGTGCTGCATCCTTCTCCAAACTGGATGGAGGCTTCAGGGTCGACCCCTGCGCCGCACGCAATTCAAGTCGGACCCCTACGAAGCCCCGGATGTTTGCAGCCCTTTCAGCGCTCTGAAAGCCCAGAAAGGTCCACTTCAGGAGGTTCTCAACACGTCAGGCATTCCCGAGCACCCTACTATTCCACTAAGCTATATCATCAGATCAATTGGATCTAATCAAATCTATGTACTACTTGATCTACCATCCCATATATCTTGCCTTTTTCAATGGGGTGGACTGACCCACCGAGCCTCCGGACCGCCTCCACTCCGGCCTCCTCCTCCAGGCACGAAGGCCCGAGCCATGGCCCCTTGGAGCGAATCCCTCCCCCTGCGGGCCGTGGCGGTGTTCGGCACCTCCAGAGGTAGCGGTGTGACCGGTGACCTGAGTTGTCTACCCGGTTAGGTTGTGACCGGTTGCGTCTACCCGGTTCAGTGGAACAGCGGCACCGGGGTTTTCGAATTGGGAGACGTCCACCGGGTGCACCGGCCTGGCCCCAACGGGTGCAACGGAAGCCGCCAGCCTTTGGCGAGTGGTCACTCCCAGTGAAAAAAGGTCTCACTAGTGGTCTCACTTTATATAGCTCACTAAGATTCACTAGGCTTTTGCTGAGGACTTGATAGGTTTAGCATGTTTGTTGTGCTTTCATGAGTTGTTTAACCTTTATTTGGGATGATTGATCCCACTGGCTTGAGATGATTGATCCCACTGGCTCATTGTTCAGTTTAAGCCACCAAACAGATTGGGATTCTTTGGTCTTGGTGGCCCAAATCCCTCCCCCCTGTGACGGGTGGTGGGAGCCCAACAAAAATGGATGAGCGTGGTGGGTTCTTTTGGCTTGGGACATTTGCGGACCCTAGATTATCTATAATTGATTTATTTATGTGTTTAATAGTTAATAAGTAGAGAGAGATTCATTATACATATAGATATGTTCTCTGTTCAAAGCAGATCTTATTTGATAGCGCTTGGTTGCTCGGCACCCGAGACCATTGGTCGCCACCCGAGACCATCGGCGGTGTGTTTGTCGCCGAGGACTGGGATGATCGGTAATGCCGTTATACATGCGGCTTGGCCGACCGACCCCCTGGGCCTGTGGGCGTTTCTCTTTTCAGGGTCCAGCCTCCAAAATCTGCAGTTTGGAAGGGTTTGGACGGGTTTGGAAGGCTGCCTTTGGGAGCCAAAACATGTTTTTGGGCCTGAAATCAGAGTCCTGAGACTGTGAGTCTCACTGGTCCTGCCCCAAAAAACGGGTTTCAAAGACTGGCGCCGACTGGCTATTGTATTCTTCAAGCTGTGCCCTTCTCACAGCTCTTGGTCCAAGACTCTTGATGCATTTGTCTCGGACATCCCAAAAACTAGCTTTATTTGGCTAGCTGGTGCTCGGTGTGAGCTAAGGGTCCGGGAATATCCATATTCCCCATTAAGCAGGGAGTTCTCCAACCGATTTGCGAGTTGGCAAAGCCCTGTCAAAACACATAGTCTAGGGATTTAACTGGCTCTAGGCGGCTCAGATTGGATATTGACCCTGGAACTGATAACATGTCAATGTGACAAGCTAGGTAGAGCACCCAGGTCCCCATCGGAAAAGATTAGCATTTAGACTTCAGGACTAAGTTGTATAAGCACCACATGTAAAGCTGGAGCAGGAGATTTGCTGCAGAAAGCACCTTGAGAAGACTTGCACTGCCATCCCTACAAGGGTATTTGGGGGGGCATCCCTTGGACGTCCAAGACTTAATGATCTTCAATGAGGAGGAATCAATCGCTCCGAACAAAACCGACCGGGCCTCTGGCCTCTTTCGCCCCTGAACTACGCAGCACCTGCAATGGCAGGGGCGCTGATCCGATGTTTGGGGTGTTCCAGCGCCCTATCCGATGGGCTGCAGAACCATTAAGCAAAGAGTCTACATGACCCAGTCAGTGTTTGATTGGCCCTCGACTCCCTCCGTGTGGAGTCGAAAGGCGGGCCCGGGCCCGCCTGTGATGCAAAAGGAGTACTCGTACCTTAGGCACCAGAAGGAACCCGAGAATTGAGCATTTCTTGCAAAACCCTCTTAGATGTGCGGAATGGTGTCCTTTTCAGAGAAGCACTGCTTTTCAGAGAAGACCATGCAGTTCGAGCTTCAACATCAAGAAAAGATAATTGATATATTCAAAACCTATATCAATGCCCATGCCGCATGCCTCTAGAATTTCGAAAAACCCGGAAGACAAGACCCTCGCGGAGTCCATTTGCGCTGCGACTGACGTGAACATGGCTCGGGCTACCAAGGATTCCAGTGAGCGCCGGGTAAAGCTCGAGAATGTGCTCAAACGGGCTGCCTCTGGACAGACCCTGAGCGACAAGACGCCTGCCAACAGCAGGCGGCTTCCGGTGGTTTTGGTATGAAGATGTATACAGAGCCCAGCCGACTGGCATGATGGGAAGGTTATATATATATATAGAGAGAGAGAGAGACGAGATTGAGAGAGGGAGTCAGGCATGCAGGGAGAGTTTTCGTGACATTGACCAACCATTTACGAAGCAGTTTTAGGTTACGTTGGAGGTGGTAGTTTGACTTGAGTTTCTCTCAATCACGCATGTTTTGCCCTTTTGCATCATTTTGCATCAACAAAGCGACGCCTCGTGGGTTTGGTGTGATGAAGCTTTGCCGGTGGCAAAGTGAGGTGATCTTCCGCTGGAGACCTGACTCGACTCAGCACGTGTTTTCGCATCGTCAAGACCGGGACCTGGGAGGACAGGACCGATTCCGTTTGATGGACCGGAGCTCTGCACGATCGGACTGGCCAGGTACGGTAGCTTTGGGCAGTTGCAGAAGAGCCCTGAAGGACTCCAGCTGATCCTGACCAAGTCAGGCGCGTTGTGGGATGGAGCTTCTTTTTTTGCGCGTTGGAGCGTACAACGGCATGTTGGCTGCCAAGAGTTCCAACATGCCCTTGCAGAAGCACCTGTTCAAGAGTATTTGTATATATTTGTATATATGTTTATTTGCTAAGAGACTCAACTCTTGAAATCATTTGAAACCTGGGAGGCTCGGAGGTCAATGTTCCAGACTCCCTGCTGTTGTCAGGCATTGCCTGGGTGTCGGAAGATGGTAGAGAACACGAGATCATCCCTTTACTCCTAGCCGATGTGGTTTATGCCGAAGTCGGGAGCCTCAGGCTGAATTCCAAACTCCCCACATTTGTTCAGATGTGTTCTTTCTTCGTTCCACTCATACTACAAATTCAACGGGGAACGCCCAACCTCGGCCGTGCCGCCTGAGGTTGCACAAAAATTTAGTTTCACCACGCCGGACGCGACACACTTGATTGCCATCGCCCCGCGGATTCAAAGCCTAGCAGCAGCTCCTTGGCGCAGCCTGAAGCCTGAAGCCTGGTGTGTGTGTGTGTGTGTGTCTGTGGGCGGGTGGGCGAGTGTGTGGGTGGTTTCGGGTTGCGCGCACCTGCGAATCAACAGTTGGAAATGCGATAGAAGCTGTTTCAAGCTTTTCAATGCACCTTGGGGTTGCTTGGCTTCTTTGATTTTCTTTGCAGATTTCCATGGAACGAGTCGCAACCGTTGCCGGTCACTAGCTCCACGCTCGATGGCCGAGATGCTTGACGGCCGTGAGGTCTGGCTGCTTTGCACCAATGCAGGGACAGGTGACTTCAGCTTGGATCACCTGATGATTAGCTTTAGCAGGCCAGGGACGACGGACCTGAGGACATGGCAGAACAGTTCTGAAGACCAGGCAGGTCTTTTCCTCATCCTCATGCTATTTTCTTTCTATCAGAGTCGGTGCCATGGAAAGGAGTTCTTGGTGTTCATTTTTGTTGGAGCTTGAAAGGTCACGGCACTCAAGAGAAACACAGACACAGGATTCACAAGATGTTTGCATGCTTCTTTTTATCATGTTATGTTATGTATGTATGCATATATATATATGCATGTTCATTATGTTTGTTCAATAACTCTTGTCAGTCAAGTCTATTCAGTTTTGTGCGTGTGTGGGCTCAATTGGTCAATCAAGAATATAATCGAAGTGTGACCGTTACCAGACAGGCATATATGAATATATGTATGTCTCTCTCTCGCTATATATATATACTAGCACAGCTACAGATAGAATATGGACTAATTCCCAAAAGCTAATTAGTCACGTATTCTATGTGCTCCCAGCCACTTTGCCTGTTCATGCAGCAGATAGAATATGCGTTAGAAAATTAATAAGGAAGTAACAGATAGAATTTTATATATATATATGATATTTTATGATGTTTGACAAACTAACCAGTTAACAGTCAAGAATAGGTTTTCCTTTGTGGAGTCATCCCTGTATCACTTTGCAAGTGGTTTGGGTGAGATAGTTGGAGTATCAGCTTGTGAAGAGTTTCACTTTCTACATATTCACATTTCTTCACACACTTCGAATATGGAACCACTTTTGGCTTTTGAGCAAAATGTCAGTCATGTACAAAAACACTTTCAAACATATATAGGTTGAAACATATGGCATCTGGTTTGATGACAATAGCTGCTAGTGGTGCACATAGAATATGCACGCATATTGCTGGACTAATGGATGCATTCACATTTGTTTTCAGGGGGTGAGGAAACATGTTCAAACATATATAAGTTGAAACACCTGGCATCTGGTTTGATGACAATAGCTGCTAGTGGTGCACATAGAATATGCACGCTTATTGCTGGACTAACGGATACATTCACATCTGTTTTCAGGGGGTGAGGAGTTGCGTTTTCTGCAGCCATGTCGGGGGTGAGCGAGAACATGTCCAAAGCAGCGCACCATGAGCTGCAGAATGACATGTGGGCTTACATCAGGGCTGCAGCTGAGCGTACTCCTCAAGACATTGCACGCGAGCGTGTCACACGTGAACAAGGCTCAGATCCGCCTTTGCCACCACCTCCAGAGGAACCTCCCCTTGAGGATGAGGATGAGGACGATGGAGCTGGTGATCAGCTGGTGGATGAAGAGGCTGGGGAAGGTGCAAAAGGTGCAGATAGAATATGTCAGCACTGCTGGGTAAATATCCACTCAAGTATATCACATGTTCTGTTTGTTTATAAATATGTATATATGTTTTACCTGAGTTGCCAAAAGGTCTGATTGGATACTATTTGGGAAAACCATACCACAAAGAACTATATATATATATATCTATACATTAGCATGGGCAGGAATTGAAAGTCGACAGCAAGTACATGACTGAGTTCCAGAAGCACATCCGTGTGGATATGCCGCATCTGGAGTGCAGGAGGAACTTCTATGTCAGCTTGTATGGATCCAAGAAGTTGAGTATCCTAGCAGCTGTTGAGTTTGAACGCTATGCCAAGTCAGTGGTGTTGGACTTTGACATGATGAACCGGCAACCTAAGCAAAGAAAGGATTTGCTCAATGCACATAGTGTGGGTCCCGAGTATTCAAAGAAGGCAATTCGGATTCAGCGTGTAGCATTGGGCAGAGCATTGTCTGATGGTGAGTCGACATTGATGGAGCAAGAAATTGTTGACCATGTGTGGAAGAAAATTCACAAAGAAGATGTTTTGAGCAAGACATCAGTTCAACATTCAAAACCCTTGGCAAAGTTTGTGGTTGACTTCACTGGTTCCAACCAGAAGCTGCAGCAAACCTGCAAGACGCTGCAGTTTGCAGCAGATTGGGCTGTGGGCATGGAACGTGAAGAGAAGGACCACGGGTGGAGGAAAGGGCAGGGAAGATGACAATGTGTTCAGGGGAGTGAGATGGGAGGCTGGGTTTCTGTTGAATTGCCTTTTCAAAACCAATCATTCTGATGCAGATAGAATATGTTTGCAGAGAGAGAGAGAGGGAGGGATCGAGGGAGGGAGGGAGGGAGGGTTGAAGGCCAGCATGTTCAGGGGAGTGCAGATAGAAAACTTTTTTGCATAGCACTGCTAGCTGTTTGGAAACCATGGGTGTATATCAATATATATATATATATGTATGTGTAGTTGTTGCTCGAGCCCAGATGCCTTCAGCACCAGCTCCTGTCCTTAGATTTTGTGAATGAACTGTTTAGTGCTGTTTGGACTATGCAGTCAGCGCCATGGCGGGCTACTGTCGTTTCAGAAGGCTTAGACGAGATTCAATCTGCTTGTTTGCAGAGACTGCTGCTTGAAGCTGGTTGGCAGAAGGGCAGCAGCCCTGCAAACCCTGCAGACGACAAGACTGAGTTGGATAGAATGATTGACAGTGGTCAGCCCTTGGGGTGCGATTCATCTGTGCAGTCTACACCATTGCCTCCTACGACATCAGAGTTGCTGTGGAGTGGAGACCTAGACGGTACGCTTGAAGCCTGCATCAACGATCAAGGTTGTCAAAGTCAACAGCCTGTGCAGGGCACGACACTTGCATCATCCAGCAACCTGGCTGCTTCAGACCAAACAGTTCCAGATACTGGAATTTCTGGGGCATCAGAAGCTACAGGTTCTCAACCAACTGCGGCATCACGACCCAACAAGAGGAATTGGAACAAATGGGAACCAGATCCCAATGATCACAATCAATTGGATCTACGTCGGCAGAAGGATATGAAGAACTTGCGAGAGATGCGCCGCAAGCTGGCCCGCGGTCTTCATACATAAGTTGTGGATGGCTGTGAATAGTTGCAACACTTGGAAAAGGTGTGCCACAGTTGGGGTCTGGTGCAGATAGAATATGTCCACATGCCAGCATTGCTGGCACTAAATGCATATTGGAATTCAAATATATATATATATATATGTGATTTTGGTATGTGAAAGTGCATCAAAGGGATCATCAAGCACATGTCTTGTTGCAATATGTTCCAAATTTGCAGCTTGAAATAATAATCAAGGTAGTAGCAGTTTGAACTGGGCGCTATGGACGTGCAAGATGTTCTCTTTTTGCTCATGTGGCTACTGCCTGGGTTGGTGCTTGGTGTCATTGGAACTATCCTGGTCCAACGATTGTTGAGCATGCGTGCTGTGGCTGAATCAGTGAAGACATATGCGCAAACCAAGGGGAAGGCAAAGGATGATATTGATGATTTTAGCACCATTTTACCATTGGAGCTGTATTTGTCCACGAGCGGGCGAGTACACAAAATAACTCACTGCAGCAACATGAAAAGCTGGCAAACAGTGAGGTTGTGTCGCAAGTGTTTCAAGCTTGCGTAGGCTTTACAGTATGTGCTTTCGTTGCACGAGTGCAGCAATTTGCAGATATGTATATAGCGTAGTTCTTGCACTGCAGCAGCATGAATCAAAAAGAAGTGTATATATATATGTAGATGCAGCAGGGCAGGGTTCATGTGTTGTATATACACGAAAAAAAACTAAGCAAGGCTACACCATGGACTTCCATCCTCTGTTGACCCAGTTGAGACCAGCCACTGCGGATCCCTTTTTGGTCACCTTCTGCGGTTCCACTAATTGGTGTGTGGCTCATCCAATGGCATGCTCACCAGTCTCAATGTCACGAGTGGCCTCCTCCAAGCTTCCAATGCCCACCAAGCAAGTTGGTGCAGATAGAATATAGGCACCAGCCATCATTGATGGTTGAAGCCATATGTCTTATTCATTCTAATTCTACCATTATATATATATAGGTTTGTATGTCATGTCTGTTCTTCTTCTGTTCGCACCTGGCAGGACGGCGATCTCGCAAAGTCGATCAAGGCCACAGCTGTGAAGGGCAAGGGGGTTGCTGTGCGGGATGATGCAGTAAAAGCATTGACTGAGAACCAGGTCGTGAATCTCCAGGAAGTTGCAGAACAACTGGCAGACACCCATCAAGTTGCCGAGGTCTCCAAATCAGAGGACATTACTCAATCCTTCATCGAAACAGTGAAGTTCATTGGTCCTGACTGCTTGGCTTCCAATTTTCTTGTTTACAGGGGATTGGTCCAACAGCTGTCGGGACGAGTATTGGATCCAAACGCATACACTCTTGGCATCATTGCCGGTAAGAATGACATGGCGATAGAAGTATGTCTGGGAGGTGATGTTGCTTCGATGGTCTCAAACAATGAGCTGAAAGAGAGGTAGATCTGCTTGGAGTATGACATCATGGGTCTGGTTGTGTGGGATCATGAGGCTATGGCGTCCAAATATAAGGAAGAAATGGCAAAGCTACTATCGCTGGCAGACAAGCCATATCTTCTGATGATTTACCAGTCAGCAGGCGATGTTGCCTGTTGGGAGTTCAACAGGGAAGGTGATCCTGGTGAATTCGTAATGGTTGACATCAACAGCAGAAACAAAAATAGACGCAAAGATGTGGACTACAAGCAATGCTGAGCTGATTGGACCAGAATTCCCAAAAGATGCAATTCATGGCGTGCAGCGTGATATTCCTGACGTTCATGTCTATTATCAGTGGCTGCTCAATGTGGAGTCAGGTGTGAAGTACAGTCACTATGATTTGCTGTTGCCGGCCAACTCTGATTCTGCAGGAGACCGTGTCATTGAGTTGCCCAAGGTGGTCCCTTTCCATGATGGAAAAGAGCAGGTGAAGTCTACCAGTATCAATCCTTTCTTTGATCCTGCAACATATAGAAATCGAACCTTTCAGTTTCCAGAGCTGAAAGAAAAGCTAGTGCCAAGCGAGGATCCAGACTCATTCATGCAGCCGATGATTGGTAGTGCAATGCAAGGTTTCTTTGATCTTACCCAGTACGATGGCAAGAACTACAAGTTCCCCCCATTCAAGGGCACGGGTAGAGTTGAGGCTATCTCGCATCTGAGCAAAGATCGCTTTCAGGTGATGTTCAACATACCATCGCAACCAGAAGCACCAGTGACCAGTTCTGCTGCAAACCACTCAGTAGAATGTGAACCTGGACCTCAGTCACTCGAGGTTGCTTTGCTCCCGAAGGATGTTTTGGACCCAGCTGATCTTGTGGAGAAAGCTGAGAAATTGGAGTCAGCTAGTTGTGAGGAAGCAAACCCGGCCATAGAAGCATTGACTGTTCCGGAATCAAATCCAGAAGAAGAAAGATTGCTGAGGCTGTTTCAACCTATTCTGCAGGGAAAGATCTCTTCAATGGATGATGATGAATCAAACCATGACACAATACATTCACATGGCGAAGTTCTACCAGAACAGGCTGTGCTCGAAGAGGATGTTCCACAGTCAGCGGCTGAAGACATGTTGCCAGCAGTGGGGGCAGGGCATGACAGAGAGCAGGCTGAATCAGAAGCATTGGTGCCAGTGGAGGTATCACAAGGCATTGTTCCACGATCAGAAAATCAAGCATTAGTTCCGGTGGAGGATGACCCTGAGTATGAAGCTGCTGATTCCAGTAAATCTTTGGCCATGCGAGTGCCGAATGAAATGTTGGACGCCATGTTCAATTCACCCAGCACGTATGCTGTTTTCAAGTGGCAGCACAAGCTTGTTGCAAACACCAAGATCTGCTTTGTGGGTGCTGATGAGGCAGGAAAGGTGATTGCTACAGCACGACTTTCTGGGATTGACACAATTGATTCCAATGCAGGTCTAAGACTTCACGCAGTATTTCAGGACGCAAGCAGGCTTCAGAAAGATACATGGCGCTCTTTTGTTGTTCAGGAACGCAAAAAGCTTTATGTTTGGAACTTTCGTGATCTGAAGAAGCTAGATGTCCCTCTAGAGCTACCACCTTTTAGAGGAAGAAGTCTGTGGGTAGCGTTGCCTGAGCTCAAGCCATATGTAGACAGAAGATTACCTGGTATGGATTTGTGTGAGACATGTGAGTACTTCATCAATCGACTTTCTGACAATGAATTTGAGAAGCTTGGGGAACGCCTTCGAGCACTGCATGGGCGCACTGTTTCTATTGGAAGCACATGTTCTGGCTCGGATATATGTGTTCCTGTGATGCAGGCTACATTGGAAAAATTGAATGAGGTATTCAAGGTATCTAGCCAGCATTGGCTGTGCGAATCAAAGGTTATTTGCTTCAAAGAGACGTTTTAGATGTTCCAAAAAGGTCAACAAATTTGCAAAAGCCGCTGAACTAAGGTACATGTGCACTTGCACCATGAGTTCAGTGTCGAAGTCGACCCAGTCAAACGCAAGTTCATTCTTGATGCTCATACAAAGCCAGGAAGCAAACCCACTTTTCATCTCTTCCAGGACGTGAAATGCTTCAAGGATGGATCGGGCTTTTGTGATACATGCAATTGCAGTCACAAAGTTCCAGAGTCGGTGGACTTACTGTTTGCTGGGCCTTCGTGCAAGAATCTAAGCGGTATGTTCACCGAGCGCAAACAGTTTTCTGATTGCTACAAAACAGGGGAGGGATCATCCGGCTACACATACCAACATGGGGTTCTGGATGCTATTGCAACGACAAATCCAGCAGTGCTATATTTCGAGAATGTTGTTGGAGTGGAACAATCGAGAAGTGTTGATGGAGCCAAGACAGTGCCCCCTATTCAGGCAAAATGGGTGTGTATATATATAATACATGCAAAGAGGCTATATATATATACATATATAAGAAAGTTTCAGTCAGAACAATTAAACATTTGTGTCCATGAGTGACTGTGTTTTCAAAAAATTTCATAATGAATCTAGGCTCAAATTGGTGCAGATAGACTATTTTCCTGGTCAGGTGATGCAGAATGATCTGGATACACTTGGCTATGTGCTGGAACATGGCAGAGTTGATTCCAAACACTTTCTGCTGCCACAACGACGAAATCGGGTATATGCTACTGCTGATGTGGGCAATGGACAGTGTGCAAGCATGTACAAATACAACATGGAAAAAACCATGCAAGCGATGTCGTCAGATTCCACCATTCCAATTGATGCAATCTTGGATTCCAGTTTGCCACGGGAGGAGTTGTCTACCGAAAGACAAGCATTGAAATTGAAAGAAGCTATGGAAAGTGCATCCAAGCTTGGTCATGGCAAGCATGTATTCTTTGATGGAAGTACTTCATCCAGTCGGCCGGCTGAGTTTGCAGTGGATACGCTCACTTGCATCAGACCAACTCATGGCATCTATTGCGAGTCACACAGCAGATGGGTCACAGTTGAAGAGATGTGGAAGGCACAAGGCCTTTGGGCTACAAATTTCAACAACCCTGATGCAGTCACCAAGTTTTTGACTCTGGCCAAAGATGCGCATGATATGGTTGGAAACGCGTTCAGTAGTACAGTTGCTCAGGCAAAGGTCATCGCTTCCATGATACACAGCACTGGTTGGGAGAACATCAAGGGCATTGAAGTTTATCAACCACAATCGGGGACTGTGGTAGTGTCTGAGTTGGACCATTTTTGCGAAGGGCTAAGAGATGAATATCAAGACAATACTTCAGGCTACGCTACACCGACAGTTTCCAAGGCTTCTGGCTTGAAAAGATCATCTTCCTCCATATCGTGCGATTTGGCTGCAACCAGACCTCCACCACCACTTTGTGACGCTCAACCTATTCCTTGCAAGCGACGAAGATATACAAAGAAGAGCAATCCCCGCATCCCAGAGGATGTACTTCCTACTTCCTGTCTCTAACCTTGCTGGTCTCAGCCAACAAGGCTTGTCTACGGATGATTGCAAGCAGACCCTCGAAAGACTTCGCCAATCAAATGCCTGCCGCAAAGGGGCTTCATTGACCCAAGAGCGTGAAGATCACGGGAGAAAGAGACGGAAGTACACCAAAAAAGCTCCCAAGATTGCAAGGGATGGAAAGTCAAGTGTCCTCACCATTCACCGGAAAATGCAGCTACTCAAGGTGCTTAGGTTCTTTCAAAGTATGTATATATACTATATATATATAGTTATTGTTCAAACATTGCTTCTAGTGAATATAGCTATTTTTTGAAACTGTATATATATATATATATTAGTTGGGGAGAGGGTGCAGATAGAATATGAGTTTGGTCCTTGACAGGAATATGAAGACATCAAAGCAGATCCTGCGATTAAGTTTGCAGAGAAACACATGCTCAAGAACCTGAAGCGCAAGGAATGTTACCAAGGTTGCTTTGCTAAGTGGCAAAAGCAAAGAGAAACCTACTCATGGGATGCATTTGTGACTGTGGCACCTTCTATGGCAAAGCAGTGCACTGAAATTCCAAATTCACTACGAGACCTTCTGAAGATCACTGCCAAGAAGTGGAACGGCAGCAAGTTCAAGAAGGAAGATGGATTGCATAGCATTCCGGACCCACTGGCGCTTGCAATTGAGAGTATGTTGGTTGATGCAATGTGCACAGGGCAAGAAATTGGCTTGAACTTTGTCATGAAGGTCATCAAGTACATGCCGGCGTTGTGGAATGAGCACATTGGGGAGATTCGGGAGCATGTTCTTAAAGTACTAAGAGAGCAAGAGGCATCTGGTGATCAATTTCAGCCGTGCAATGGTGCTGTGCCTTGCAATGGCAGAAGAGAATCGAGCACATCACAAGCAGATTCTTCTGAGGATATTCTAGATGTGCTGCAGAACATCAATCTGTCAGCAACTTTGGAAGCTCAAAGGCATCTTGATGTTGATTTGTTCCTGTTTCATGTTTTGAGCATCTAGATTTCAATACATGCTGAGCATACATATAGAGAGAGAGAGCAAGTATATATATATATGTTATATGTATAAATATATAGAGGTACTTTTGCAAGTGGGTAGAAGTTGATAAGGTAACAAAGCCAACAATTTTTGCATTTTTAGTTATTAGCCGCATCAGGTACACTGCTAGCAAACTATGCAAGAGGCTGGGCTTGAAGAATTCCGCAGTGGCGAAGCAATCAAAGCACCTTTCATACTCACACCCGGCCATGGAAGCTGTACGGAGATATGTAGACATGGTGACCAGTGAGAACCACATTGAGCCACGTCTAGTAGCAAACTTCGACCAAGTTTGGTCAGTCCACTACGAGCCGCCTCGATCTGTTCTACACAAGGATGAATCTCAGCTTGGTCAGCTCTTTGACCAGGTATGTTCCAAAAGGTCAGTTCAAAAAATCATAGAGCAGATGGAGGCCTACCTGGGTGTTCAACACAGTTCTGCTGGATCTTCGAAACCTAAGAAGGGTGTGTGTCAACATGTGACATTGAATGCAGCTGGAAGCATGAATCCAGTGGACTATTCGCGCAATCCTCGAACCTGTACCACATTGTCATGGCGGGATGGTGATCTTGAACGTGCGTGGATTACTTTGGCACCTGGAGCCATGCCTCAACCTCAGGAAGCAGAGATAATGTTTCTAAAGCAAACGTTATTAATTTTCATACAAAAGAGTGCAGATAGAATATTTTTGAACTCACACGTGCCAGCATTGCTGGCTAACAACACACATATATATATATACACAAAGTAACATGTATATATGCGGTTGATCTAAGTGCAGCTGCCTTGCAATAAGGTCGGAAAAGGTGGTGGACAAGATGAACCGAGAGCTCAGAGACGTTCTTCAGATTTCAACGAAGCACCATGGACCCTCGCATATGTGGACTGCTGAGACATTGTGCGAGTATTTGGACTTTTTGGCCATTGAGCTGAGAAGGAAGAGAAAGAAACATGGACTCACTGCTTCAGCCAAAGCATTGGTGCTAATGGATAAGGCACCACAGCATTCATCGTCCACATTCAAGAAGGTCCGTGAACGGTTTGAGAGAGATCACAATGTGGTGCTAGTACACGGTGAAAGTATTCATCAAGTGGCCATACCAGCAGGCTTGGGTTTGCTGAAAGAAACATTCATACATATTCATGCATATATATATATGCATGAACGGCTTATATATTTATGTTGGAAAAAGTTCATATTCTATCTGCAGTCTCATTATATCTTTCCTTTCTGCTGACGTTCAGGATGGGGCGCATGCGGTGGCCCAAATGATGGATTTCATGGTTTCTTTCATGGGCTACGTCGATCTGCCATGCGGATGCGTGTGGGTATGGGCGACAATCCCCAACTGAGAAAGAGTCTTATCGACATTTCAATTGCAGTGGACGGCAACTTTCGATTCGAGCTACTAGGCAATAAAGAGTTTGAAAGTTGGCATCCCTTTGGTTATTATCTGTATCTATATTTGTTCTGAGTCTATATATATATATATAGCATACGGTTTGAGAGTTTGATGTAGAAAGTCTATCTGCAAGTTAGTATGCTGTAGGCTGACACAAGAGGGATCTCTTCAATGCGATGCCTGGGCTCTGAATCAGCTTGGGAACTATGAGAGCGGGAAAATCATCATGTGGAGCTGGATCTCTCGAGGAATGGTAACAATGGAGCAAATAGCAGCATGGCACTTTAACAACGACGTTGATGCTGCTGAGACTGCAATGTCTAGGACTAGGGCCGGAATGACCAAGCTCTACAGCCTTGATGAAGTACCTGACCATCATTGCCAGGATCCAGAAGCTGCTGGGAACGATGAAGAGGACAATCGTCCTTTGCAAGGGGAGTCAGTGACTTTCTGGGCAATTGCAGATGCTTCATTGAGTGATCCGACTCCCATTCCATTACCGTCATGGTTCAGGCTCCCCATAGACAATGTGATTCTAACATGGAAAAGGGAAAAGGACATTTGGAACAAGCGATTGGAGACTAGGAGGAATCAAGGCAAATTAGAGCTGGCACCAAAAGCAAAGCAAGCTCACGAGGCATGGAAGAGTATGCCAGAAAGAGTTCTGGTGCTTGACAAACAAAAGCAAGCTGTGGTGAAGAATCCAGAGAAAAAAAAGCAAAGCTGCTCTGAAGAGAACATGCCTGGCTTTGATCATACATCCATCTGATGATCCTACCGATTTGTGGGTCAAAGCGGGTACAGGCAAGAAATGGATGCTGAAGCTCTTGAGGGGGGACATCATCCATGATATGCCAATACCATCTGAAGTTGATCATTTTGCAGGCGGGTACAGTGCATTCTTCAGTTGAACTGAATGTTTAAAATATGTATATACATATACACATATTGTCTATATGATTGTGTTTGCAAAAGGTTCTTGTTTCATACATTATATATATATATTCTATCTGCTAGTCTTTGATGTTTTTCTTTTTGGCAGGTGATCTATCTTTGGCTGATGCAGCGGCGATGGAAGACCATGAGCTACACGATGAAGGCGAAGACACCCACAAGGAATTCAATGAATTCGATGATCCGAGTGCGGTTGCGATGATGAATGAAGCGTCCCCGGACTCGGACGAGGACCTCGACCCAGCCATTCACAATGGCTGGATGTTTGTGGACAGTGAGAGTGATGAGGATGAAACATCAGCCACTGTCACGTGTGAGAAAGTTACTCGAACAAGAATGTCCGAAGAGCGACCTGAGTTTCAGGAACTTGCGAAACTTGGTCTAGTTGAAAGGCCAAATGGCTGCACGGTGGGCATACACTTGGAAGCTATGGTTTGGAGGGCATCTGCCTCTGGTGGTACACGCCATGGGAGAACATTTGCAAAATCCTCTGGGCGAAGTCCAAAACAGGCTTTGTTGAGGGTACTTGAGCTGATGCTTCTAGATCATGTTGCTGCTCACGAGAAGGACCGCCTTGCCAAGAAACAGTTGGTCAGGGTACAGGAAGCAATTGCAGCTGAACCAAAGCACAAGCCTTAGGAAGATAGCGCGAAGATCCTTGTGTCTGAAGTCTTGCACCGAGTAACATGCATGTGGGGGAGAAAAAGACGTGTGCTGAGATGAAAGTCTGGGTTTCTGTTGAATTGCCTTTTCAAAACCAATAATTTTGATGCAGATAGAATATATTTGCAGAGAGAGAGAGGGAGGGATCGAGGGAGGGAGGGGAGGGGAGGGAGGGTTGAAGGCCAGCATTGCTGGCCACATATTAGATTACATAATATATACTGATATGTTCTCTGTGTGTTTGAGTCAGCAATGCTGGCTGTGTTCTAACAACGACATGCAATGACACAATTGTTATCATATGATTTCTGTATTGTGAAATCTACAACAAGACTCATGCACAAAACATACACATTATGAACATCAATTATATTCTATCTGCACGGATGTTAGTGATTCAGGAATTAGTTTTTATGATGCTGAAAATATTCTATGTGCATACTAATTATTTTCGCATATTCTATCTGTAGCTACGCTAGTATATATATACTTGCCTTGGGGTGTTTTCAGGATACTGTGGGTAGAACTTCCAAGGAAGTGTTTGGCATGACACCCATCACCCCTATGAGCTATGGCATCCTATGGTTGTTTAAACTTCAATGGAATGTCCCATGTGTCCATGCATCAAGTCAAAATGGTTAACACTTAAGTTTTGCTCATGTTCGGCTACGGATGCTTGAGGTTCACCTCAGGATCTCTCAATCACCTGAGATCAACACTTACAGTCCAATGTTTAAAATGTTTCAACACAACCCCCGATAACATCCGAAGATAGCTTCAAAGAGACATGGACCAGAATGGACCATTCATGCGGATACCATGAGTGATTGGTGATGCCTTTGGGGAGGCTCCGCTGTTCCGTCCAACCGTCCCTCGCAGGCGCGGAGCCATCCGCTGGGACATCAAGGCGTAGCCGAGACATTGCTGGTAGCTGGGTTTGAGGTGGAATGCTTCTCCTGGTCTTGCTCAGGGTGATATGTTTAATTTTCCTGAAGGGTGAATCCCCTTCCGGGGACAATTTTGATCGTATTTGTCCCCAATTAAACAAATCCAAGTTATATGGTTCAGTGAAAAGGTGGTTTTCCTGAGAGGTGAAGTTGGGAGTCCTTTTCTCAAGGCCCAGGGGAGCAGACCACAATTCGGTGGAGGTGCATCGTCGGCGCGAGTTTGGCAAGAAGACCAAGTAAGTAGCGTCTGGTGTGATTTCCCCTACGGAAACGTGGATCACCTGATATTACCAAGAGCTTGGGGAAACCCCACTCAGATGAATAGATCAGGTGACAAGCCGGTGAAGCTCTAGAGCTTCGCTTCCAGGGTTTCACTGGAGGAAACGTGGGAGAACCGACCTGGCTGATCCCTGCATTTTTGAAGTCCAAGAGGTCAGGCATTGTCCATTTCAGACAGTGTTGCGCTAGGTGGTGCGTGCACGTGTTTTTTTGAATCCGTTGAAGACTCAAATTGAGTTGTTGACCTGGGAATTGTTATGCTCAGAAACTCGATCACTACCCAAAGTGGGATAAACTTTGAGTTCTGGGGGTTTCACGCACAGATCTGGCCAAAGAAAAAGGTATGGCAGGTACAGTACAGTTTTGGTCATATTGCAACATGTGCTGATAGATTGCTTGAACTCCCAGCCTCGGGGTGTTCTTTTCATGGTGCGACACCCGACTCTTTGGTATAGGCGGAAACTTTCGGAGCTGACATGATGAATCACCCAGACACCACCTGTTGAACAGATGCGCCATCTGCAATCAAGTAGCGTCCGATCGCGCCTAGTAGTACGGCCAGGAGCCCCGAACGTAGCGCTCCTTGCTCCCACCCACCAGTTCAAAGGGGTGGCATCGATTCCGCCGCGTCCGCGCATGCTGTCGGACCTGGTGCGAGGGCTGCGTCTCGGGGCCGTCGCAGGACTGCTGTCACTTCTCCGCCAAGTGCTGTGGTCAGGGAGCACACGGCTCAGTTTTTAGCACCTTGGCCATGGGAGGTGGAGGCGGATGTATCGAGGGGGTTTTTATTGATTGTGTTGAAGTACTCAACAAAGTATGAAAGAAGAGGTCGGGAGATGGGGCTGCTTGTTGGCCAATAGCAAGTGTGTTTGTTGTGTGTGTGTGTGTTTTTGTTATAAAATTGTTCAGAAAGTCGCAAGTCCAAACTATTGCTTTGCTGATGCGTGCATTGCTGGGACAGAAGACAAGGTCGGCCACTCAGCAAGCTAGGTGGTGTGAGTATTGTGAGTCCAGGCCTACTGAATGTGTTCGTCCGTCTCTTGGATTTTCATGGTTCTGTTCATCATGACCGACCGGGGAAAACGCGACCGACCTCGGCGAGGTCCGCGGGACTCCTTCCAAAGCTAAGCTTTCGCACTGATGTTTCTTCAATAAATAACCTGGTCTTTCCACTTGAAACATCTTAAAACAAGCTGTTTGAAGATGTGAAGGATAGCGCTTAGGAGGGAGTGAAAGTGAAGGATAGCGCCCAAGAGAAAGTTTGTGAAGGATAGAGATTTCAGTTTCAGTGAGTGTGCAGTGGCACCCCCAGAAGCTTGACATAGGTTGGAGTCCACTGCTAAACCACCAAACTTGGGCCCAGACATGCCATTTACGCGTCAATCCATTATAATGTAGACTCTTGATTGATAATGCCCCCACATGAAGAGGACTATTAATCCAAATGAGATGGTTTAGTAATCAAGAGTCTACAATATTTGTATATATCGCTCTTGATGAATAAACCACCCCATGCGGTTTCACCATCCATGTTTTTTGGGGGTTATTCTTCCAAAGTCTACAGTAGAGACCCCTTCCATCCAATTGGGCCAATGATATATACCAGGGCCCAGTGGATGATGATGATAAGTATAAAGGCCTTTTTCAAGAATAGTGATGTATTGTGATATAATAACCAATATACATAATGTATATGGGACACCCTCAAGTGCAGAATGTTCAGATTTCCAAGTGTCCTTGATCATGTTGATCCAGTTTCAAACGAAAAAGATATTACACGGCGGAGGGCTATGACGCAGGTCGCCTTGAAAGACTCCCAAACGGGTAGCAGGTCGACCGTCGGGCTTCCGCAGCAAGAGTGCCATTGGCCATGGATCCTTAAAAAAACTTGAAAAAGGAACTGTTCTTACAAAGGTGCCGGGAAACCTCGGGACCAAGGGTTTTTCGAAAATGACCAAGAGCAGTTCAACAGCACTCCTGCTCCCAAAGACCGCATCAAACATCATCTATAACCAACTCACACGCAAGACGGGAGGGGTCTACTACATTCTACTACCCCATGTTACCCCTCGTGATTTATGCAAAGCATCGTCTCATCAGGCGGCGTGTCTTTGCTCCCGCTCTATGATTCCCGCCGGCGGCTCCTTCCTGAGAAGCGAGATGCCCGGACGCTCAGGGGGTCAAAAACGCACGGCCGCGTGCGGAGGAGGGCTGAGACGGCGGAGAAGTCACCTCGTCCTAGGTCACTTGGCCGAAGGAGTGCTATTAGCTGGTGGTCAGAAGCGAGCTGGGCGCCAGAGGTTTGGACCCTGTTCCCCCAACTCTACAAAAGCTGCCGTTGGGAGCCCCAAGTCGAACCCCAAAACCGCTCGGTTGTAGAGGGAAATGGTCTTCCACCAGTCAATTCTCAAGTTTTTTCTTGATCAGGTGCGGGCTTGGACCAGGCTTTTTTCAAGAGATGATGCTTGAGTGGATATGTTGGACGCAAATTCCCAGAAAGACGTGATATTCAGATTCAGGAATGCCCTCCTCAGATCCTGGGTCAATGCCCAAGGACCATTGTTTTAATGGTCTTTACCGAGCAACCCTTTTCTTTTCTAAGGATTTTGGGCTGCAGGTCGTTCCCATTTTAACATGGTCTTTGAAGGCTAGGGGCTCCTGTATCAACCACCACAGCCCAGCCCAGCCCAGCCGGAGCCTTCGACCGAACTCACTGGAGCCTGCGTCGCCGCGAGAATCGACAGGTCATCAACATGCAAAAAGTTCACAACTTCGGGCGAGTTGCTGTGAAGATCTGGAACAAACCACCCATGAGCATGATTCGATCCTTGGACTGAAGACGACTTGAGGGATCTTGAGGGTGTCTACGACCTCTTAAGGACGCCCTCTTCTTGGTGCGGTGTCCACTGCGTCACGGTGACTGGCGTGTTGGAGCGGGAAGAGGTCACGGTGACCGACTGGGTGAGGTCGAAGTCTCACCAGGTCGAGGCTAACCTGCGAGGTTAAACAGTTCGATTGTGTTTGGAGGTCTCCACACAGTTAAGCACTGTTTGATACTGTGCGTTTACCTCTTTCGTCTTTCATCTCTAGAACGGTGTTCTGAGCTGTTCCTTCTCGACATGGCCGCCGTAATGGATTGCGGCTTGGTTTCGATGACAGGGCTACTTCAAGATGCTAACTGCAGGGATAGTGATGAAGCGATTGTTTTCTACATGCTGCATGTTGTCCAATTGATTGGTCACTAATGTCAATAAATGTTCGATGACTTGGGCTGTTTCAAGGCCAGACTAGCAGCTACATGCGCTGCAACCAAGGACAGGAGGTCTATGCGCTGCAAGCAGCAGCGGGCCACCCAAACATTTGCTCCCTACTAGGCGCCGATCGGGAGATTGCTGCGAAGAAAGGAGTGGACACCCTGCCATTATGACATGTTGTGACCATGCCTACCCAGGACAAGTATGCAACCGATGTTGACTTGCAAAGCGCAAAAAGGCTTGGTGCTCTCCTACTACCATTAGAACTGGGGGAATAGGCAAACCATGTTTAATCAATTTAATCCTATAGCCTATAGCCTATATCCAATGGATCAATGAAAGGGTCATCACCCATATCACCTACGATCATGGCTCCCTTGAGTAGGGAAGGAGACAAACCCTTGCATAGCAAGGCCACGGAGGGCCGAGGGCACTCTTCGGGCTCACTCTGGGCTGCCACAACACCAGACACACTCGGGAAATGCGCATGGAATTGAATGCCTCATGCCACACGTTCACCTAATCCCACCTAGGTATGAATGCCTAATGATACCTGGGGTAAGGTATTTGTAAAGCGCTCTGACCACGAGAGCCTCCACAGACCTCCAAACTCCCAACGGGGCTCCATAAAGATCATCAAGTCCGAAAGCGGCGAAGACCCCAAAACATGCCGTGAAAGGACGGCTGCAAAGGCCAGACAGTTCTAGTTAAGAACGGTACCAAGTAGGAAATGAAAGTCAGAACTCTGCAGGTACGCAGTTGGACGTCTCCAACTGTATCACAGGTGACTGATGAGCGTGTTTGTTAGCCCCGGTGCCCCCTGCTAAAGATCAAACGGAATCAAGTAAGAAGAAAAGACCAAAAGGTCACACACACACACACACACACACACACACACACACACGCACCAGTTTGGGGCACATATGACGACAGGCCACCCCCCCATCAACAGCTTCGCGCCACTCCGCGCTACCCTCCGCCATGCCCGGGGGCACGCCTTCGCCAGGTTTGTATTGCGAAGGCCCACGGCGGAAGACCGCAGTGGCTCGGCGGAGAATGCCGCGGCCGCAGCTGCGGTAGTGTTCCGTGCCCGATCGAAGTCCCCGAACTCTCGAGGACGCTACTAGGGGCTCCTGGCCGTACTACTAGGAGCAAGTAGCTACTAGGAACAAGAAGCTACCAGGGGCTCCTGGCAAGGGCCAGGGCCGCAGGGCCCGCAGGGCCTTCTCGGGCCCTGGACTCGGCCGCGGGCCCGAGCTCGCCCTTGTGGTGTTCCGCCGTTCGGGCGTTGCGAGGTGATTTGGCTACTGGCCTTGGAGCACTGTACCGGTGGAGATCTCTTTGACTTGATCAGAGCCGCGCAGCCGCAGACCAATGCACCAGTTTTAATCATGGCTTGGTTGAGGCGTTTTCCTCATTTGGGTGAATTGCCTTCTGATGTACTTGGGCTAAGCAAATCCAAGTAACTGTCCCTCTGATCAATCGAGCTGGTTTGGTGTTTGGGTCCAACCCTCGCCTCAACCCTTTAAGATGCTTGGGTCTGTCAGGGACTAGTGAGACTGTCCAGCTAGTGATGGCAAAGATTCCATAAGTTTGCCAGAGTTGGGAGCTTTCGAGTTGAATTCTGGATAAGGATATTGTCCAGTCAATGGCCTCTTGATCTACAAAATCCTTGTGCGTGTGCTTTTGTTTGGGACCCAGCAGAGCCTCAAGCAGGCTCGGGTGGAACATGGTGGAACATGAGCATCTCAAAACGAGCTTCCACATCCTTCCACATCCAATCCCTGGATCTGGGGCGACGTGCTGCAGCTGAGGACAACTACATCTCGCAACTTCAAGTGATGGATATCCTTTTTGGCTTGCCACTCGAAGGTCGAAGAAAGATGTGGAAACACATGTGTTCCAAGCAAAAAATGGCTATATATTATAGCGGTACGTGGTCATGAAATGCTCCATCAGTCCGAGTCCAGAAGACCCAACACAGGGGTCATGGTCGCGACCGAGCCAGTAGACTCTTGGTAATAAATAGTAACTTAAATCCTATATGCATTGAACAACCTTCTCATATTGGGCTGTGTGATATAAATCAAGAGTGAGTATCTTCAACTCAAACAGTTCACACCGGCAGCGCGACGCAGAGTCCTTTCGGCCACGAGTCGCAGCGCACCACGTGCGACCAATGCCATGGAGCCCAGGTTTTCAGCCCTGGCGCATGTCCATTCCCTCCAGTTAGTTCATCGCGATATCAAGGCTGTACCTTGGATTTGCCGATCAGTGGGGGTGGTTGACCTGGGGTCATTGTAGGCATATGTGCCATACATGGAGTGTTTTGGGTACTAGAAAACATGGCCCCAAGTTTTGGGCAGCGTTTTTAGATATAGGCTTGATCTAAAGGGTCAAGTCATGCTTTGTTGAGAACCCTTGGCACCAGGCCGCCCAGTCAGAAGGTGAGCAGGCGTGTGTGATGAGGGAACTGTCCAAAAAAAGGTCCACAGGGTTGGAGAACGCCAAATAACACATTCGGAGAAAGAGCCGCAGTGGCGCAATCCTTCAACCAATGGGCAGCACACAGCGTATTTTTGGCGTGCCAGTAAGCATACTCCAGGGCCAAAAGGGAACGCTAAGCTAGGCTGCCGCCGCTCGGCTTAGTGGGTCTGTCGGCAGGGACGTGTCCCGGCCTTTTTCAGCCGCACCACGCCCAGGAGAATGTGGTGCTGAAGAAGCACCACGCCGTCCTGATTGAAGCTTGGCTTCGCGGAAAGCACATCTCGGAAGGCACATGGACGACCATCGTCCCAAGTCGTGGAATACATGGCTGCCCGACGATGCACGCTCCCTGTGAGTCACGGCTCATCTTTTGCATGAGGTCATTTGCATTTTCCGCAAGTCACAGCGTCACAGCTTCGGACTCCTATGCAGAACGTGGATCACCTGCAAACCCTTGGGTGAAAACGGTTTCCCCACTGACCCTCCAGCAGGTGGAAAAGAGGTTACCCTGCTGACCTCGGAAACGGACGGGTCAGGAACAGCTGCCTGATCCGTTGTAAGAGTTGAAAGCGACTTAATCCACAGGTCGAAAGTAAGAGATGCTCCAAAGACATTCACTTCTTGTTTGGTTGTTTGGTTTGCTTGTTTGGCCTTGTGAAGATCAGATACATCCATTTCCGAAAGGAAACGGTTGTTTGAGGATCTTTGGATGAAGGGCACGGCGTTTGCACAAACCGCATTCATGGGGTATGGGATGGTATGGGGGGCCACTTGCATGTTCCAAGATTCTGCTTAGCAGCTAGCAGCTAGCTTATGAAGACTCAACAAGTTTACTATCCCATCATTCAGCGCACGTCTACCAAAAAATGAAAAGAAACAAGGAGCCTCATGGATTCGCATGCCCGAACTATCCATGCAAAGAAAATATAGTGGTTTCAGAGTCTAGATGGGACACACCCCAAGAATCCCCAAGATGTGTGTTTTTAATATGTGTTTAGTCCATTTAATCAACCTTTTGGGGATTGTGCCATTGTTTCCCAAACCACTGAAAAGAACATATGACCATTTACATCCATTTACCATCAAAAAACATTCAAAAAACACCACAAGTAAGCGTTCTTTGCCTGGATCCTTTGGGTTGTGTTCCTGTTTGCTTCGCCAAGCCCTGGCCCTCCGTGCCCGGTTCACCCCGAGCGGACCTGAGGACTTCGGCATCTCAGCCAATGTGAACGATGAGCAGGAGCGAGACCGAAGACCCGTTCCATACCCCCCCGAGAGTCCAAGAGCTTGACCCAGTTCAGGCTTGGGTCTGTCCCATGATATATTTGTAACAGTTGATAAACAACTAAAAACCACTATTTGAGAGGAAGGCCTGCAACTGGTTATCGTCCTCATCCACTGTTACAGGGAATAGGAGATACCCAACATAAAGCTGGTCCCTAGGGCCCCAGTCGCACCTCAGAAGGTCTGACTGGATTTGGAGACGGCACCCAGTCCCACCGAACCGAAACTGCGACTGGAGCCCTACGGGGGGTAGTGGATTCTGATCTGCCAGGGGGTCACCGTTCGTCGCCTTCGTCCTTTCGGCCGTCGAGAAAGAACACCTGCCACCAACAAGATGCCAGGGAAACCGATCGTGAGAGGTCCACTGAGTACGTCAAATTCCACAAACATCGATGTATCCCAGTGGACCCCAGGCAAACCACTCTTTTTCAGAAACCAGGGATTCTAGGTCAACGGTTTTAGTCGAACTGGAACCACTGGTTGCCAGCTATAGTGGTAACATGTGGCAACTGGGTGCCCTGGGTATATATCTAACTCTACCAATTCAATGCCAAGTTGTTCATCGACTATAAGGCGACCATTCTGAAGACTTCCTTTAAGCAGTGCAAAGGGTGTAGGTGCCTTGCCTGATGACAGATGACAAAGCATCCACGGATGCTGGCTTCAGGTTCCATTTGCAAAGCTCTCAGGGATACCAACTACAACTACACCGACTACACCATTTTTGTTTGCACGCATGGGTTTTGATCCACAACAGATCACAACAGCTCCATAAGAACCATTGTTAGATTGATCCCAAAAGCATATACCAGCACCCTCCAAGGGGTAAGCCCACACACGAAACAGAGAGATCTCCAGGTCCAGGACACTCCGACAAAAAGGTCCAGGTATCAACACCCGTCCGTCACCCATGCACCGGCCCATGCTCCGTCTCGGGCCCCGAAACTCGCGAACTCGATGCGTTCGAATCCACCATCTCGCGGCTCAAACATGGAGTTCACCCAGATGGCAGCTCAACCTGAGCTCAACCGGGCAAGAACCGGTGACATAGAGTTTTCATGCCACACTTGGAATTGCCTTCAGTCTCGCCACGCCTGGATCTCCAGGAGATGATGCGGCCCGTGGGCTCTCCAGGCTACGCGGCGCCCGAAGTCATCGCCCTGGTGCCGGAACGCTACAACGAGAAGGCCGTTTTCGTTCGAGCTTCGAATCAGCGCGATAGACGACGACCCGGGACCGACTGGGACAGCGCGGAACACCGCTGATCTTCACCGAGCGGTGGCGGTGGCGGAGAAGGGAGGCTGCCCGGAATCCACCGGACGAAGGCGAAAGGAAGAGATCAAGGAAGCCCCCGCTTCGATCCGTTGGGCCTTCGTTTGCAGGACCGGCTGGACCGGCTCGTCATCGGGGTCTGCGGTTTTCGTAGGGGGGGAGGGAGCGACCTGTGATCTATCTGCTAAGAAAGAAGCCATGTTCGGATGTTCGGATGTGTCTTTTGTTGAGTGTCGCGCCTCTCTGAGCATTGGGATCGACGGGTATGTTCAGCGCGCCCCAATCCCAGACACGACCAATGGGACTGCCACCCCATGGACCCCCTGGCACATCCTGGCACCACCCCTGGCCGTTTCTCAGCAGTCCGTCGTGGCAGTCCCAGACAGGTCGTGTCTGGGCAGTAGGAAACCAATTCTTCACGGAAGAGAGGAGAAAGGTGAAGTCCTCGGCCACACTAACCCCCGTTTGGGACTGCCAGTGGGACTGCCGATCAGGCCAGGGGTGCCTTTGGGGGGTCAATGGGGCGGCATATATTCCAGTCCCATTGGTCGTGTCTGGGCAATGAGCAGCCATTGGCTTCGGGTTTTCGAATGCCTCCCCAAGTGCCAACAACTTTGGGGTGCATGGTCAACGTGTTCTTTAATGGTGCAAAATACCTGGGCCTTCCAACTGTGCAATATTGCAACATGATTGATTTTTAGAAACCAGCCAAAAGTGTTTGTTTCTTGTTCGCTCGGCTCAGGTAGATGTTTTCGCCACGGGTGTCCTTTGCTATTTCATGCTTTTTCGGACCTTGCCCTTTTGGGTGCCTGGGCAGCAGAGCCGCCGTTTCACAGGAAAAATGGCCCTTGTGGAGGGGATAAGAGGGGATGTTGGAACAGGTTCGGAACATGGTAAGTAGATATCTAAATCTAAGTAGAACCTCCAATGAGGTACCGTTATTTGTCAGATGGGCTGCAAAAGCATCATCATCATTCACTTGAGAAATGGGGTCCTCAAGAAGGACCCAGGTCCAAGTATGAGTTGGGCCAGGCTTGTCGTTCAGTTTTGTGGGGAAGTGGTGACTGTTGTTACCCACGACGGGCCCTGTCACATTGCAGTTCTGCGCAGTTGGAATTTCAACGGCCTCGCTTTCGTTCTTTGCCCTGACTGTAGGAGACTGTAGGCCACTGTAGGCCTCCATATGACATCAACGTGTCTCAAGAAGTAGAATCCAAACTCACAAGATCTCACAAGTCACCCTCTCCAGCATGAACGGATCAGAGGGCCTTCGGTTTTTTGAAAAGTCAGTCTTATTCGGACAAATTATATAACAGGTGAATGCATGCTCAAACGAGCTTTTAAACGGTTCGTTTCGTGTCACCTTCCGACGTGTACCCCAGCCAAGCTCGGCACCTGCGATCGTTCGCCCGCCTTCTCGTGCTGAGGCTGACACTCAAGAGGACATCCTGAATAAGACTCGTGCCTGCGAGGTCTGGGCTTCATCATCAGGTGGTGTCAGAAAATGGTCTTCCAAGTTCCTTTCAGGGCCATGGCATCCACAATCTTCCATGTGAGTTCCACGGAGTGGAGCGATTCTTGCCTCATCTTGCCTCCAACCCATAGGTAGTAGGTCGATCTTGTGAGTTCAGTTCTGGACTTTTGAGGATGAGTGATGAGGGGCTAGTGATGAGGGCACAACCTGTTGATTCCTGGACCCTTCTATAGGTACTGATCCATCACCTAGCTACTCACTTGATGAGACATGCGTAGGCAAACGATGAAGTATGATGACATCGAAGCAGCGCAGCCATGAAATGCTATGACCGTCGTCCTCACTTTGTCTTTGTCCACGAGCATGACATCATGAGTTCACTCGCCGCTCCGGCACTTCTCCCGCCACGCCCCGCTTCCCGCCCCCCTCCGGCACTGCTCCGCCATGCCCACCGGGAAACCCACCCGAGCCACGCGACGCGTGGGCTCGGGGAGCGAACGCCAGGTGCACTACCCCGACGAGGAGTCCCGACCGGTGAGGCCCGAGTTGATTGGGCTCATGGATCACTTGCCCCTTCAGCTGCAGTTGCGGTGGGGTGTGGAGCGCCTGGACCTGCATGGCCAGGAGGGTTTGGCAGAACCCGGGAGGCTTCCCCAGGTAATTCGGGTCCTATTTGAGGTCACCAGCCGGCGTTGGATGGCGTTAGGTTTTGGGCTGAGGGAATAACGGGGTGTGGAATGGTGTGACATGTGTGGTTTCTTTTCCAAAGTGATCCGAATCTCAGTGGAGGTCGTAGTTTCCAGCGCTTGGAAGTTCCACAGTCGGATCAAAACCGTGGGACAGGTCCAGGGTGACTCACGTTGCCGGGAAGGGAAGATGGACCCCAACTCATCCGGTGAACATTCGCCCCATGAAATGCCACTTTGTCCCTGGAACTAACATGAACTAACATGGAAGTGTAAAGCCTCTTATTTGTAGGGGAACATGGTCTTCCACGGGGCCATGCTATCCACTTCCATGTGAGTTACAGGAGGTTCCAGGAGGAGTGTTCAATAGTGTAGATCCTCCTGATTCTTTGCGCAGGCATGCGCAGGGTATACCCACCCACGAACTACGGTCTATAGAACGCTCTAACGAGCGTCGTGCTGAGGTTGTGTTGTTATTCATCTATATTTGACTCCTCGGGGTCCGTCCACTGATACTCAGCTATCGCTGACTGGATCACTCCCAGGATCCAGAAGAAGCCGGAGGACGGGACGTGTCAGATCGGGAAGAGCTACCAGTTCAATGTGGAGAGTGTTTGTTCTGTTTTACTTGCGAATGACCACTGGGCGATTGATTGTTGTTGACTTAATCCACCACCGTGTGGGGATGGTATAGATCACCCACCGAAGCCTAATCATTCACTTTTCCTCCATTGGAGAAGTGCCCAATTTGAGAAAGTTGAGTTCAAATTTCCACAGAAGGAGAACGAGCTTCTTTCCCGAAAAAGATAAAACGACCCGCCAGTGGCCCACCAGCGAACACATGTCATGCAGTCAGATCTCAGAAGCACTCAGACCCTCACAGAATGGTGAAGGCTATGGGAAATGGCTCCAGCCCACCCCGCCCAATGGGTCGCCCCACCTGTCGTCGTTTCGCTGCGACCGGAGGACCCGAGGGGCATGGGGTTCAAAAAGAAATTATGATCAGGATCAAAAGAAAGTTATTGAGGTGTCCGGGGTATGGGAAAAACTCATGGACCTAGGTATTCTGGTGGTTCTTGACCCTTGACCCATGACCATCTACCGTCATAGACCAGCATTCTCCAACAGGTCACCAATTGAGACCTGCTGGGGCCCAAGAACCCTCTAAAGGAGACCTGTTGGAGGATGCCGGTATACGGTATAGGGTGAATTTGTTTGCACCTCCTGCCCCCAAAGAAGTGACCTCGCGGACAAACACCCATGGCCGGGCATCGTGGAGTCTCGATTCAAACCCCCCATTTGGATTGAACAGCTTCTTCATCTCAGGGAATTGATGCATCAAGAGCTGAAGGTGCAATGCTGTAGGCATTTTGTTTTATTGGTTTTTGGTTTTACAGATGTACTTGGTTCATCCCATCTGCGTTTGCTTTCTCGGCATCAAAAGGCGATCTTGGGGTGCCAGGACCGGCCTTCTAGCTTGGAAGCTTTCTTGAAGCTACGAGATTCAGCACCCGATGAGGTCCTGCAGGACAAGGCGCCTTTCGAACTCGGCACCAGTCCCGACCGGCCTCGGAGCCCGAGCCGCACAGGTGGGCCCCGCAATGAGCGCCATGGGGCATCTTGGGGGCTCCTTCCGTACCTCCTGAAGCGATAGGGACGGACTGACAGGCTGCCTCCTCCAAAAGCTATACCCCAAGACTTTTGGGGGATCCGAACCATCTCGGCATGTGACTTGACCTGGGGTGGCTGATCCGAAATCCAATGGAGCTTCTAGCTACTAGTAACAGGTGCATCGCTACTGGTAACAAGTGCATCAGTACCAGTTGCAAATAGCTACTAGTAGCTTCTAGCTACTAGTAATTGCCCTTGTTACTAGTAGCGATGCCCTTGTGACTAGTAGCGATGCCCTTGTGACCAGTAGCGATGACATGATATGTCGCTGGGCTTTTCCCGACGCACCGGATCTCCCAGTCCTGCTGAGTCCGCAGTCCGAGCTGGTCGCTCCAAGTCGCTCGTTGTCGCTGGTCGCTCTCAGACCGTACTGGGTTTGTCGGTCTGTCGTTTTCGGTGGGATTTTGGGGGGGCACAAACCACCTGTTTGTCTCTTCATGAGGTGATGGATTGAGTTTGATCCTACTGGCCTGTTGGGTGTTGCTATGTGACATGTGTGAATTTTCCTTGGACACCTTTCTTGAAGCATGTCCTCCAAGAATGTCCGGGTGTTGCTTCGTGACGTCCCCCATTGGCTTCTTTGAACACTCTTCAGAAGGCAGCGAGGTGAATCGTCGAATCCGGGCTCCGGCTCATGAGCTCCGTTCCGTTGGACGCGGCGCTCGTGCGTCCTTATATAACTAAACTATAAAATAACAATATAGTAACAATAGTAATATGTTTATATATATATATATATGTAGCCTACTATTTGGAAAGAGAGGGCAGATGGCAGATTTGATTCTGAGTTGATGTTTTAAGGTGTATCATGCAATGAGTTGTAAAAACAATATTCATATATGCATATATAACATATATACATGTAAACTATTGTTTTACAACTTATTACATGATATACCTTAAAACATCAACTCAGAATCAGCCCCACAAACATACTGGCGTGTGCGCCCACCCACCTTTGGACCGTCCGTCCTCTCGTCAGGGTGGCCGGGCTTATCGCGCGGCCCTCGCTGGGTTGGTCAAACTTGGCCACTCGGATCGTCGCGCCGAAGCGGGTTGATGAAGCGGAAGCGGGTTCGCGGATGGACGAGATGCCGCTCTTTTTGCCGGAGTTTGGACCGGGATGAAAAAGGGTTGGGGTGTATTGCCCTAATTACCCAGGACAAGTGGATGACCAGCAAAACCGCTTTTGGGGATTAAGAGGTTAAACTTTTGTTTTTCGAGGAAACAGCGGGGTTTGTGTGTGTGTGTGGACTCTTGATTGATAAAACCTCACGGGCCTGGAGAGGTTTTTGTAAGAGTCTACATTAGCAAAAGGTCTGAGGAGAGCAATCGTGTGCAAGAAAGCACTTGTTTGTTCCTATGAGGCGGAAATATGCTACTGCAATGAGTTATTGGATGTAAGTGGCTTGCTTCTGTCTCAAAACATCCGTGTCCCATTTCCCAGCCTAAAAGTTGGTGTTTTTTGCAAAGCTTCATCACGCTGCACCGTTGCCGGACTGATATTCGGCTATGGAACTGGCTTCTTCGACACTTGATCGAATGCCGTTCGGTCCATGGAGCATGTCCCAGACACAGCATGGGGCCTCCAGTCGTACCGAACCTGAGAAGGTGTTTGGGGCGGGTTTGGAAGGTCCAAATACCTTCTGAGGAGGTACGACTGGAGGTGTAGGGCAAATTTTACATACGGTCCAAGCCCATTGACACCGTGTTATGGGAACAAAAAATGTTCCCCCCCTAAAAGTCTCAGTCGGACGAGGGATTCGACCACCGGTTTTTTTGGGGGCACCGAACTTCGTGATACTAAGCACCGATCGAAAGTAAGGAAATCATCATCATTTTCTGTAGGTTTATGCCTACAGAACAAGTGGAGAACCTTGAACCTTTTTGGGCGATTGGTTTCCCCACTAGAATAATGAACAGTGACAGATAGATATCAGATAGAAAAATAAATAGTAACATGTTTTTCCAAGGTTGAGGAAGTCAGTTGTGGGATTGTGGGCTTGGTCTGAGTTTAAGGCCACCTACCAGCTTCAGCAGCAGGCCTGGGTGCTTCGGTCTAAGTGCATTCCAAGAGAGGTCCCTCCGCTGTGGCCCGTCTTGGTCACGGCTTTAGGGATTGATCTAGGCATGTCACGAGAGCAATTATATAGCTTCAGCTAGCTGAGGTTACTCTGGCTTTAGCAAGTTATGGGCTGGGGGATGGAATCGCATGGAATCGCCTACCCAGTGAATTATCCACTGCTAGATCACCCATTCTCACCCTCCGCGGGTTCAACTCCCCTCTTGGACGTGCCAGATTTGGGAGCATACTTGTTCTGATAGCATCCGTTCTGGGACCATCGTGTTTCACATCATGCTGCACATCCCCATCCGTTTGTAAGGGCCATGTGGTTAGATGCAGCTAGCTTTCGTCACCAACCGATGGCCTCAAGTTTCTGTCGAATTCGTTGAGAGGTGGCCATGACTTCAAGGGAGCTGCGGAGCCCTTTCCTCCAGCCGGACAGTGGTGCAAGATGTGCAAGTGAAGAAGTCGTTCGGTATCATGTCCAACTGCTGCAGTGTCAAGTTCACTGGCACGACCTCCATGTTCGGAGGTTTCCCCACATGCGTGTGTATTAAAATACGAGACCTCCCAGTTCGACCCCCTGCAAGTAAGGAAACAGACCAAGACCAGTCTACCCATTGGTTAGCAGGTCTCTAATTGAAAAATCCCCCCACACGCTCTGAAGAGAGTGTTTTGTTCCCCCCTACATGTCAGCGAAGCTCAAGACGAAGCCGATCAGCTCCCGACAGGTGTCGAGAGCTTTGAAGAATTTTCTGAAGAGAGTGGGGAGCCGAAGACGGAGGGCAACATTATAGGCTGGCTGCTACCCCCCAATCCAAGTCTAAGGCTTTGTTCTGGTCTATATGCCATCATATGCCCTCAGAGTGATTTGGTTTGCTTAAGAATCAGATCCTTTTAAGTCATCACCTTTGGACATCGGAAGATAGAAACCCATGGAAGCTCACGGTTCCTTTCGTAGCTTCCAGAAGCTGGTATGATGAGAACTCTCCTGACATGACATGCCATGGTTTCTTCACGAAGTTCTAGCCTGTGCAAAGACCACTCGACTCTGCAACATCCAAAGCCAAGGCATGGAGGATGGTGGAGGTGGCTCAACCAACATGAATAACACACATATCCGACCTATCCTCAAGCAAAACAATGAATGAGAAGGTGTGTCATGTTAAAGGACATGAGGGGGAAAGACCCGGGGAGACCGTTTGGCTTTCAAAGGCTCAAAGACCATTCAACGACAGGTTGGTCAGGTTATAGAGTGACCAACATCGTGGAACCATAGTTCTGTGGCATACAGACACCCCCCAAATTCATCCAATGGTTGGACTCCCACCTCCCAAAAACCATCCAAAACCAAACCGTTCTTTGTCCGTCACGTCCCTCCATCCCTCCGTCCGACGGCGGACGGGGACGGTCGACGACTCGACCGAGGCCCCGACGTGTCGGAACTCCCGTCCACTCAGACCACCACGGAGAGGCCGTGCTGCTGCCTGCCGCGGTTGGCACTCGTCGGTCGGTGCGGTCGCAGCGCAGGAGAGTTCTTGGTCGGTGAAGCTGGCGCCACAGAAGTGGGCTCCCAGCGCCTTCTCACAAGGTGTGTAGACTATCCCTTTGGCACCTACCCCAACATCAGGAGGTACTTGGAGCCATTTGCAGCCCTTGGGATGGAGTTGCTACTACGTAATTTGTCTCCAAAAGACCAAGATTGAGGGAATATGATCCTCAACAGGTCACCTGCAGTTCCCCCTCTTTCACCCGCAGTTCCCCCGGTCACCCGCGTTCCGCGTTCCGCGGTTTCGTGAGGCCCTCGGTGTGGCGGACCGTGACAGGGAGTGCCCTGAGGCCACGAGCGAAGCTGGCGCAGTGGGGGGATCAACGAGGGGACAAAACCTTCCAGCTTCAAGGTGACCTCTTGAAGGTTCCTAAGTGACCCAACAGGGAGGCGTCACGTGACCGAACCAACCAGGTGATCAAGTACGGTCACGTACTGAAGAACCAGGTTCACACGAAAACAGACGTACGGAGCATCCGAGCATCTGGGTCACCTGGCTGACGGGCCCCGGCCCACTACTGGATGGGATCGAACACGCCAGGACACCCACTACTCGGATGGTCCAGGTATTTAGAACTGTAAGATGCAACTATATATGCATTGTTTGTGGCATGTGTTTCTTTCCACCTGGTGACAGGAGAATACAGCGGAATACATCTCATAACACTTGGATGTTAACAACCGTGGGACCAACCGCCATAGCGGGGGTCAGGTTCCAAAGGGCGGGGGTTCGCTTGTGCGTCAGGTTTTGGATCGCTTGTGCGTCGGGTTTTCGTTGAGCGCAACATGCAATGTGCGGCCGCTAAAGAGTAATCTACTAAACTCAAATACGCCCGAGCAATCATGATTTGACTCCTAGATTTTTTTGGAAACTTAGCTCTCCAAAGATGTTTCCTTGAAACAGAGGCCTGTACTAAACACAAGTTTAAAACTATTTGGACAAACAGGCTGTCCCACTTGGTGGCGAACTCTGTGTGTCGGTTGTGCACGGGATGTCGGATGTGATGATGTGGACATGGGCCCATCATTCCATTAGATCTTACCATTACTTGCCATCGATGCGCAAGTGATCCCCGATGCGCAAGTGATCCAAAAGTCGATGCGCACGTGACCCCCGCGCCGATCCCAAACCTGCGAAGTCTGCGAAGTCTGGGGAAGTTGGCCAGCCACTGCGTGAGTGCTATTGGGGAGTGCTATTGCCCCCAAACTTGGGCCCCAAACGCCTCCTTCTTCACGAAGCGCTGGATGAAACGAGGGGATTCTTCAAGAGGTCCGACCGATCGGGTCCCTATATGGCTGACCTGACCTGTGCTTGTGCATAGACTCTATGGCTCCGGTCAAAAGCAAGGAACCCCGGGTGGACTGCAGAAAATGAACGGAAGAGACTTGAGGTCCGGTGGGGTGTTTGGGAGTGAGGCTCGAAGGTGTCCGATCCTGGACTCAGGCAGATTAGCTCCTTCCGCTTGCCTCGGGCCTCCTGGCACATCGAGCTTTGGGACGATCGGTGGGAACGTCCAGACACATTGACTTTGTTTGCTATACATGTTTTCAGGTTACACACCTGGAATTGGTTCTGGAAGTCACGAAAGGTAGCTTGAGCTGCCTGAGTTCGCCTTGCTTTAGCAAGAATGTATTTCAATTGGAGTTGGGATTGTGCATTGAGTTTGGTCCTGTAATCCTGGATCATTCCCCCCCTGCGCCGGGTCACATCCATCCACCTTTGACGCCGTCATGGAGTTCTACCAGGCTACCTGTGCCTGCTACCTTTCGTTCACCCCTTCCTCTCTCAAGTGGATAGGATGGCCATCTTCCGAATGCCAAACAGATTGTTTTCGGCTTCCATGATGATGTCAGGGAGGGTATATAATAAGACTTGTCCAGACCGAAAATGATGAGAATCAAACAATATCAAACATGTTCCATGAATAGGGGGAAAAATGGACAAGTATATATACCGTATTTATATATACATGTTATATATATATATGTATATACAGCAAAGACGTCGCCTGCTTCTCCTCCTCCTCCTCCTCCTGGGTCATGTAATATTACATTGACGCCTGAACCGTTGTCACCAAGATTGATCCTCAGCTTTTCTCGGGTATCTCTAGTAGGCCCACCAAGAAAGAGTTCAGCACGTTGGCACTCCCCAACTAACGTTGTATGATTCTTGCACAGTTTCCAAACACTCCATGTAAGTCGTTGCGTATACACTATCCCAATTGGTTGAAAAGAGGTCGATGTGGCAAATAGATTCCAGTGATTTGGAGTCCCACACAGGTCCCCTAGGGCTCCAGTCGTACCGTACGTTTGGGGTTTTGAGAGGATCCAGTCATACCTTCGTTTTGGAGGTACGACTGGAGCCCTAACAGGTCATCATGGTCACCAGCGGCTGAGTCATGCTGAGTCGAACTACTTCAACGCGTTCGCGAAACAAAAGCGACGTTTTGTCCGGTTGGCCCCGAGAAAAAAAGCCGATGACCCGAACTCGGAGTTGTTTTGGGGGCCGTATACGTATGACCCCGAGCTCGCTCGGTTTGCGCACCGGAAATCCCCTGTCCCCAGGTGCGGCCCACGCTTTCCAAGGCGCCGGTCCTATAGTCGGTGAAGTTCGTCCGATCGACCGTCGATCGGTTGACGGGTCGATCGGGTCCTGGTCCGAAGGGTCGAGGGTGGCTGCCATGCGGGCGCACGCGCCATGTGGATCCGCATGAGCGCAAGGTGAACATGTGTGCAGGTCAAAACTGAACGGGAACAGTGTGAATCACCGCGAAGGACCCCAGATTGATTGTCGGACTCTCTCATCTTCATCCAGTGATTTTTGGAATGGATTGGATGTGGACTGTATGGAACTGGCATGAACTGTCAAATGTTTCATCGTGCTTCTATCCCTACAGTCCTACAGTTGCTCCGGGATTGCTACGTTTTGCTTGCACCGCTCGCAATCAACCATCCAAGAGAGCAGGTAACTCCAAACTCATCAGCATGGACAATGAACCACCTGCGAGCTGCTGCCAGGTATTTTCACCCAACCTGTTTGGGACCCAACCTTCCCTTATTTAGGGACCCCACCTCACCAGCCTGGCACCACGCACTTGAGCAGCTTCACAGCTTCCTCGTGGTCGGCAGGTTTTGGGGATATTTCACTCGTCCTCACGCCTGGCCCTACCGGGACCCGTGACGGGGACGCTTGCCGATGCAGTGCCAATGCCAGTACCGGCGGTGCTTTTTGGGTTTTCGGGGCGGGACTGTCGGACAACAGAAACTGGCCACCCGTAAACGGGTGGCAATAGAGGGAGTTTGAATGATTTTGAGCGGTTTTTCTTTGAGTCAATCCCGTCCGTGAAAAGAAACATGAAAGATCATTAAATCATTAAAGACAATGAAATACATCATTAAAAAAAAGAGACACATCTGTAGGAAACATCAGTGGTTTTCTTAAATGTAAATCCATGGCAGCCGGCCCATTGTTGTTTCCTGGTTTTGGGGGGAGCCGTACAACACACCATTGAGTCGTCGTTTTCAGGACTGATGGATCGATAGGGGTCTGAGAGTTTGATAGAGATTGATTGGAGTTCACGGAAAATGGGTACAAGTACTTGTCTTAGGGTCATGTCCCATGTTTTAAGGTACTTTGGAGGTAGTGAGTGGATGCGTGACATGGATGTGATTGGATGCGTGGCTTTGATTTTTGTCACACTCCCTATGACAGACCAGTGCATGACTTCGGTGATGACGATTGGGTCGAGTCCTTGTTGTCGCTGAAATCGCACCGGGTGGGGCTTGAGGAGCCAACATGACAGGGTCAGGAGAACGCCTCTCAGGGGGGCGAGGATGTGCAGGGGTGGAGTGAAAGCCGAACATGATCGGAGCCAGGAGGGAGAAGAATTGTTTCCTCTCCAAACCTGGATTTCCTACATGCAATTCTGCATCAGCTGGATCAGCTGAACTGATCTGGCTGTGGGTCATGGCACCAGGAGAGTCAAGCTACGTGGTGGGCCAGGGCTCCAGGTTTTGATCCATCCCCATGTGATATAATGATGTGATCACTTGACCTTAGTTTTAGGGCGACCTTCAATAAATCAACGTAAGTTAGCCCAAAAGTGAAACTGGAATGACAACCCATGTGATTACTGTATTCCCTCTCACCTGTCAGGTGATGGTCTATAGATTTATGTCAGTGCTTCTGCCCGTCACCGCCCGCCCCCCCCACTCGCCTTCCTCCACTTGCCTTCCCACCTTCCCAGAACATCCCAGAACACATTGCAGACTGGACAGCGGGACACATGTCAGAACACGAGACCTCCAGCATGTCAGAACATCTTCGCTGGACTGCACCGCCGGTTGCCGAGGCAACCGGCACAGGCGTGCGTGCGTGGTGCGCGCGGGACGGACTTTTACTAAACGGGTGGCAGGCTATAAGTGGAGTGCGCAGGACTTGGCGCAGAATACATACACTCCCGAGAACTAACATGGTTACGTGGAAAACCACCTGTTTGTGGTGGGAGTTCATGGTCTTCCGAACTCGAGGCCATGGCATCCACGTAACCGAGTTCCACGGAGTGTATCAGAGCGGCCGAAGAAAGACTCTCCCAACAATTATGGTTACGACAATACTCCTCTTGGTAGAGGAAAGGGGCCACTTCCGCCAGAAGGTCCACTTCCATGGTTTCATGGAGCAGCCAGAATACAGACATGCCATGCCAGACATTCCATACTTGATGTCCCGGTCGAAGTCATTCCACTTTAAGCCGGAACACTTGGCAGACATACTGCCAGAACAATCGTCGGAATGGTGGCAGAACGCATGTCAGAACACATGTTGAGACATATTGGAACACATGTCAGACTTGGCGGCAGGACAAATTCGAGAACGCATGCCAGAGCACTTATTTAAACAACCCCCCCCCAAAAAAAAACGTGGCCCAGAATTCTATGCCAGATGAGCCAAAACACATGCCAGAACATTGTGTCAGTGCACGTGCCCTGCAGCAGCTGTCAGGATAGTTTGTCCATGTGCCGTGCCTTCTTCCAAGTCGCCAAGTCGACAGGATGTGGATCACTCGAAGTCACGCAAAATAGCGCATCCATCCGGCCTAAAAAAAATCGATGAAACCCGAGATCAGCATGCCGATCTTGGTTCCAGGCCCATCTTGGCTTCCGTTCCTCATCGGGCGAGCGGTGTTAGCGGTCGGAGCGCGCGCCCGGTCGGAGCGCGCCCTCCGCCCTCCGCCCAGGAAGCGCTCCAAGACCACGGACGATGCCCGCAGGTCGTTGGTGGCTTCTCCAGAGTCCAACCCGAACGAGGACCAGGCCAGGTGGAGTGAAGGTGAATGTGGTTTATTTCTAATGTCGTTTATTTCTGGTGGTTAATGTTTAATGTTTATTTCTGTCATGTGAACATTAGGTGTTTTTGTTTTGTTTGTTCCTTGCACGGAGCCTGGGTTGGTCGTTTTTTCCCTTTCACTGATTTTATCCTTGGGCACGTTGCCTGCCAACATGGCTGCAGAGGATATATATATATATATATCTATTGTAATATATATATATATTACTTGACAATTTCACGAAAGCTAGCGAACCCCACTTCCCCTCTCCCCACCTCCCCTCTCCCCACCTCCCCCCCTCTCCTCCTCCTTGTCTTCCTCCCATCTTCCCTCCCTCCCTCCTCCCTCTTCGCAAGTTCGACTCCATCCTGTCGTCGCTCTTTGGCATGCGGTTAGCGTTGCGTATCTTGCGGCCGCACTCGCTCACTCTCACTGTCTCACTGTCTCACTGTCTCTCTCATCTCTCTCATCTCTCTCATCTCTCTCATCTCTTTCTCATCTCTCTCATCTCTCTCATCTCTTTCTCATCTCTCTCATCTCTCTCTCCTCTCTCTCTCTCTCTCCTCTCTGTCTCTCGTCTTTCCGTCTCTCTTCTCTCTCTTCTCTCGCAGGAGGATCCGGGCAAAGAGCCACATATAAAGGACTCTTCACCCCTGCCTCCAAAAAGAGCGCCGTGTTTTTTCCTACCTCGCTGCCCTCCACTTTACCATTCTGGAGCGCTAGCTTTCGCCCCCCCCTTGGCCTCAAGTTTTCTTGGAGGGTTTTCATGACCCTGCCCTAGGTCGCCCTGGCCCTAGCACCCTTGTGTGCTTATATATATTTGCAAAATCAAAAATCAAAGGGCCAGCAAGATTGGAAATGTTTGAGCAACCTTGTCGGAACCACCAATTTATGATTTAGACCCCCACATTCGGTCGGGACAGTAAACATGAGGAGCCTAGTTAGAGGAAAAATCAGGAACGAGAGGCCCATCTCATGTTGGTTTTGTAACAGCCTGTTGATTTTTAGAAAGAGATTTCACCAACGAGGCAGACTGTAAGACAGAATGAGAGTGCACGGCTTACGGTCGTTGTACTCCCGGTCTCTGGGGTCGTCACCAGTCGGCCGATGGCAGAACGGTTCGAAGCACGGTGGCCAAAGAAAAGAGACCCACATGCAACCTGAAAACCACTGGGTTTGTAGAGGAAAATCGTCTTCCAGTCTGGTCCATGCCATCAGGTTCCATGTGAGTTTTCGGGAGTGTAACTGGATGCCCCGGATGCCGCCGTCCTTTTCCTTGTTTTCTTGGATTCCCTGCATCTTCGTCCGCGCCCGGGAGCGAAGACGACGGTTCCACCGTGGTGGACCAGGCCCCGTCCAATTGGATCAAGTACCGGTTATGATCGATTCGGGCTTTGGCGCTTTTGCGAACGAGCGCAAGGTCACCTCGTTTGCCGAACACTGATTGACCTACAGTGGATGACCTTGAACCTTTTGTGGGTCAGGTGTCCCACTAATAAACATTAACAAGCAAACAGGCGGAAAAAGCAGGACCCTTCTCTAGCTAGCAAAAACAGTCAAACGGTTGACTTGACCTGGATTTGTAGTTTAAAGTCTTCAGTTAAACTATACCCCAGACACTCCATGGGACTGCCATATATGCCGCCCCAGAAAGACGCCCTGGCACCACCCCTGGCCGTTTCTCGGCAGTCCGTCATGGCAGTCCCAGACAGGTCGTGTTTGGGTACTGGTTCTTTGGGATTCAGACCGTCGAACAGCGATTCGACGAAGCTGCTTTTCTGGTACGCCCGGAAGAAGGACGCCAGGACATGCCAGGACGGACGCCTTCCCGCGGCCGGTCGGGCGCCAGGAAGGGCACGCCTTCGATGACACCAACCTGGCGCTGCAGGACGGGGATGAGACATGAAAAGACAGGTCCTGAGGTTGAACAGGGGCGGGGGAGAAGCATGGGGAGATGGAATGAAGCATACCTAAGACCTACCCTATATAATCCTAGAATCCTATACATTAAGGTTGCTTTGGAGGCTCTCGATTGCCCCACCCTCCGAGGGGAAGAAAGGAGCTATATTATATTCTTGCCCTTGTTCATAGATTTGCGTAGATGTGGCTCTCTAGATTCGGACAGGAAAAAGCTGGGATGAACAGTCCGGCTCTAGGCACATCGATCCAAGGTGCTCTTCACCCAGCTGACCCACCGGAAACCCTCCAAGTCCATTGTCAACATCCATCAAATAAGGTGAAATAGTCGTTGTTTTTTGCAGACGGTTGAAAAATCAATAAGCCATTTGGATTGATAAACCTTCTTTCTATGATGTGTTTCTTCACCAAGAGTCGACGTTTCTCACTACCCAGGTTGCAGTCTTCGACACCCGGTCTCAGGCATGACCCAGCCGCAAAACAAAAGAGCACACAGCCACTGCACCTGGAAAGATAACACGTCAAGGCTTTGGTGGCCTCAAACCCTGGCGATGGCTTCCGACCCTGGTAGCGATGGCCTCCGGACTTCCACCCAGCACCGGCTGGCCGTAGGCTGCAGAGGCCGCGACTCCCACGGTCAAGGGCACCTGGGCGACCGATGAGAAGATAGGCCGAACGTCGGGACACTGCAGGATCGAATGGTGTCATTGAAAGTGGTGTTTATAACTAACCAAGGAGTAGCTACTAACTAACCAATGGTGTTATGCCAAGGGTTATAGCTATAAAACCATGGGTTATACCAAGGAGTAGTTACTAACCATCGGTTGGGACCCAGGTTTTCCAGCATCCAAGGTTCTTTCGTTGGTGTTTGAGTCGTTCCCCCAACTTGGGCAATCTTCTCAGGCTTAGGATGGGAGCAATGAGACATGCTGACTGTATGCCTGCACGTTTTTTGGAAGGAGCTACAATGTATGAGTATGATTGGTCGGGGTTGGCAGAGTGTTTCTTTTCTCGCCCTTGTTTCAAATCGGAGGATGGGGCCCTAGCTTTGCGATCTTTTTTGGTTTTAATGGTTCAGCAGCAAGCTGGACTATGGGATTCTTCTCATTGGAAGCCTCCCTGACAAGGACCTCAATGAGTGGTGATAAGGACTTGCTGACTTACTCAGTTTAGACTGACTAACAAGCCCTTGGGGCCCTGGCGGTGGGGTTCGGGCAGCGGCCAGCAGAATGTGACCCATGTCGTTTTGAGACATGGGTCACTTTACCACTTTACAGTAGATGTCCGTACTGGCTAGCTCTACCGCAGTGTGCGCTCACAGTTAAGGCCCAACACATCCCAACACAATATTTTCATGTCGGTCATGAGGCAGTTGTGGAGCAGCGCATGCTGTTCCTCAGGCGTTTGTGAAAGCAGTGGCTGGGGATTGGTGGCAGCTTGAAGATCCGAGAATCAGTTTCAGCTGCACAGTTTATTCAGAAAAGTCCCCAAACACTGGTTTCCGAGAAGCTACACAGACTGATACAGTTTTGAGTACAGAAACAGTTTGAAATTTCAATGCCCCTAAACAAATACCTTTTGTACAAAGGTTTGATTCACGGTCATTGTCCCAATGTTGATGCTGTTTTTTCCAAAGGAAGAGTGCAAATTTACTTCAACAATCAACGTTTCCTTTGCAAGGGATCAAAACACAAGCAAAAGCTGAGCTGCAAAGGGTTTTTTTGCGCTCTTTGCCTTCTTCAATTTGCATAGCACGGCTTCACGAAGAGGCCGCTATTGAGCGTCCAGCAAAAGGTATTCCTCCGCAGCTCGACCTCTGATGTAGTATGTAGTACATCATCTTGTTACTTCAGACGTATTTCCATGCAGTATATCTCACAAACCAAGCTGCTGCCAGAGTCTTCTGGCAGAGGATGCAGTGTTTGCAAGGCCTAGGATCAACAAAAATATGTTGGTGGCGTGCATCTCGGCAGCCCAATCTGGCTGTACAAGTTGCGATTATGGGCGGCGCATGAAAGGTCCGCACTACATTGTCGCGAACTGCTCGAATGCACGCACTTGTTGCCTTCGTACACGAACGAGGATTTGCCGGGAATGCGTGCAAAATCGTGTTTTTGTCGGCCTCCGCATTCCCAAACAAAGACCCCCTGAAGCACGTGGCCTTTGTTGACCGTTTTTGACTGGTGGCTCCAGCATGCAGCTCTCATGTGGCGTCCAGGGGCTTTCCACACGTGGGAGGTGCAGGTGGCAGCGCCGGTAGACCAAGCCTATTTGCTGTCCCTGTCCGGCCTGCCAGCCGCTGGCAGGGGCTCCAGACCAGCGCTGCATGCCAGCCACCCCTCCAAACCGGTCCTTGAGACAAGCCAAGACCAAGCTGAAGAGATACAGCTGAGCAAGCTGGCGACGCTTCCACTACAGGGAACGATGGAAAGATGGAGTGAACAATGGCAGTGCAGCGTACATGGCGGTTTGGGAATGTTGAGCGGCGTACATCAATCACAAGTACTGGCCTCTTGAACATGGTGGGGCCAGTGGCTACTAAACAACACTAAACAACCACGTGACTTCTATATATATATATATATGATTATATGCATCACTCTCAGATTTAGAAGTTCTTTTGTTTTTGCAGGCCCCGTCACCCCGTCATGTTACACCCTAGGATGGTGGACCAAATCCATGAAGAGATGCTTACCGGACCGGTGGCGTGCCAAAGTTGTTGGGAAAAGAAGATACAGGAAGTGAGAAGGGATCTTGAACTACGACGGGCGATTTAGCAATCTCATATACACCCAACGCCAAGACCAACACCAAAAAACTATGAAATTGTTCACTGATTATGAACGTTCTGTCAAGTTTGCTTTTGGGTGCATTTTCTACGCACCAGAAAGGGAACCACCACAAGCCTCAATGGGTCTTCCTGGACTCCGAAACCTCGACACACGTTCCACTGTTCCCCTAAAAACAGCGCCAGGGAGGTGAAGCCACTGTTTTAGTCCCAGGGAGGTGAAGCCACTGTTTTAGTCCCAGGGAGGTGAAGCCACTGCTTTAGTTCCAGGGAGGTGAAGCCACTGTTTTAGTCCCAAGGAGGTGAAGCCACTGTTTTAGTCCCAGGGAGGTGAAGCCACTGCTTTAGTCCCAGAGAGGTGAAGCCACTGTTTTAGTCTCAGGGAGGTGAAGCCACTGCCGTTCGAGGCTGTTCCAGAAGCTCTAGTGGCACCTGAACGCACCATGATGGCACCCCGGGATGGTGCTATGTTGTGCTATGTAGGGTGCCGGCGTAAAGTTGGTTGTTTGAGGATGTTGTATTATATACCAATATCAGTCAACACGTGAACGCCCTGTGAGCACCACTGCCAAGGCCACAGTGAACATGAAGCATCCACTGCCGCTTGGAGAGCAGAGTGAGGATCGGCGGTGCTCAGCGCCAACCATGCCATGAACTAAACCTTGAAAGAGTCGGAAACCAGGAGCGACACCGAGAGTTAACCGGCTACCATGGAAAACAAGACCCCTCCTCGTCAACAAGATGTATTCTCCAAAGTTGAGGGGGTATACCAGTTTCCGAATCTGACAGAAACCATCCAATGAATGCAAATGAACGAAACGTACAACTTTGTGATTGAAACCGTTACTAGAGACATCTAGAGACCATTTACAAGGTCAGGCTTGTTGCCCTCATGGTATAAGCCAGATGAGGTTTGCTAGATGTCCGAGACGTTCCAGCTGTATCCAGCTGTTGGAAAGATGCCATGGATGTTTCAGGCAAGGCATGAAACTATATCCCGACTGAAGGAGGCCAAAGGAAGCATACTCGTATAATCTCGTATGTAAGATTGCATAAGTCAGAAGCAGCACCTGCAGTTTTGGCTCAACTAATGGAACATGTACCAGCACCTTGGTCGGCCGGGTCATTCTCAATGTCAAAAACACCATCATTGGCGCAACGAATTGGGGTCCACTGCGGGCGCCTGCGGGGGATTAGGTGGAGGGCCGAGCCATTTCCTCCTGCATCCTGGAGGGGTTGTCCGGCCAAAGGCAACCTGGATTTCGGATTTCGATTACAGTGGTTTCAGAGTAGATGGCACAGACCCCAAGAGGTGGTTTATATGAACCCCCATGTAAAGGACATCTTGAGGTCTGTGCCATCTACTCTGAAACCACTGTAATTCCACAAAGATGCAAACCAAATAGCAAATGGTTGCAAACCGGAAGCTGCACGCCAGATTCGGTTCGGGAAAAACATCAACAAGACCACAAAGACCTCGGAACACAAGAAGGACAAACTCGTGGTCTTATTGCTATCATTGGCATTGACATCATCATTGACAGAAAAGTACCGAGATCTAATGAGATCATATTTTAGATCTACCAAGAGTCTCAGAGAGGTTAAGTGACCTGAACTATAGGATCCTACTGGGGTACCTATGAGTTAGTCGAACTAGAGTGCTTCAACCTTTCCCAGGACATCCAGTTGCCACTGCTGGTAACCAGCGGTTCATCGTGGTTCCAGTTCGACGACCAAAGCCAGTTCGACCGAACGAGGGCCCCTGGTTCCTTACTAGTGGGAACTGCCTGGGATCCATTGGGTTGGTTTGTGCACCAGCGAACCCTGCTGTGAAGGCCGCGGGCTCCGAAAGCTTCTCCGTCTCGCGGTTCACCGAGTCGGGGAAAGGCGCGGTGCGCCGCGCTGTCTCGGTGAACGGTCCCAGCTGGTTGGCTGGGTGGATATGTACTGGGGATGTTGGATTGGAGGCCCAGGGCTCAAATATCACACGGTTTCGAACGACTGAGGACAAATCGAAAAGAAGGTACTGAGACAGTGGCTTGGTACACCTTTTTGACCCACTCCCACCTTGGAAAAAGAAATCGTTGAAGGCCCCAAAAAGGCACCAAAAGAGCCAAAACTGGTCTGACCGTGTCGTTCGTTACTACCGACTGGTAGTTGGTGTTTTTTTGGGGGGATTCGCTTCAATCAGCGTGGTCGTCACCAGGACGACCTCGAGCTCTAGGCAGAGAAAAGAGAAGTAGGAGGATGTTATAAATCGTCTACAGCCTATAACTACGTGAGTTGACATGGAATTGGCTCCTCCAATGCCGTTGTTTGGGCGGCATGGGCGCGGCGCCGAGCTCCCGCTGCCGGGAGCTCCGCGTTTCACCGCCAGGTTCGAAAGACCGTCTCGGCAGCAAGTCCTCATATCCAAAGGCTTCAGGAGCCAAGCGGTGGGTGGCTGGGTTGGAGCAGGTAGAGAGAGAGAGAGAGAGTTGCAGCATGAAACCTATGAATGAACTGGCTTTGCAAAGCACAACGACCCGAGTGAACTGATTTTGCAAAGAATCCAGGAAAACTGTTCACTCGAGAGTTCAAGCTTAGTCTAGATGGGAAGGACCTTGGTGGGCGGCTGAGGAGGGGGAATGGAAGGAAAGGAAGCCTAGTCAGCATCGAACAGGAGATAACGGGAGTCTAAACAACAACTGGAAGACTGGAAGCACACATGGAAGCACCCAGACCCAAATGCCACAGGTTTAGGGCCAGGTTTAGAGGGAGTCACAGGGCCGTGGTGCCAACTGCTTGGTGCTCCTTGGCCAACCCATGCTCCCCCTACACTTCGCCACCAGAGGTGGCCGGTACTACCGAAGAATCGGACGGAACCCTTCAATGCGTTGGAGGGGAAGTGGTCGGAGTTCAACAGGTGGAACCCTTCATTCCTAAAAATACGTCTCATAGCATTCATAGCATTTGTCCGCTCTCGGAACTATATATATTTTGTAGTTATGCCGTGACGCGGATGGGACAATGGCCCCGATTTTCCGGATGACCCTGAATCCGAATACCCAACAGGCGGTGAGCTTCTGTCGGGAAGTCCCAAGAAGAGGCAGTCGCTTGCTGCTAATGCTGCCAGCTGGAATTGTGGCAGGATCTTTATCACTGGACTCGCATGTGGACGAGCAGATATCAAAATCCCCTAATTTGCCTGTGGCTGGGCAGCAGGAGAGAAGTTGGATTGGTTGGGTGTGCTTCGGAATCCTGATGTTCAAAAAGTTTCAAGAGTGGTGTGAATGAAATGAATGGGGGGGCTGGTAGGTAAACTTCCCGAAACAGAGATGGATCCTGATGCTCAAGGCGATGAATCTTTTGTTGCGTGTGTGCATTAATTATACAGATTCGTGAGTACACTGAGCCTTGAGACAAAGATGGACACATTGGAAGACACATTAAGAGGCCCCTTCCCTGCAGATATTTACGTTGCCGCGGCAGGACTCCTGGCCTGTTTCAGCTCAGAACTGGAAAAACCGTCTGACTCTAGCAGTGCTCAACAAATTTGAGACTGCAAAGACTTCAGGTGCACATGGAGGAGGACGAAGAACAGAGCTCCTTCAAGGAAGCGGGACATCATGTCGAGGAGAGCCATGCGGAAGTCGTGCATGTCTCACCCATCAGCAGCTGTGTTTGAAGAGAATGGAAGCTTGATGATGGTGTGACATGTTTCGCTGAAAAACGTATTCTTGTTGACCAAGGCGCCTTACTCCACCCTGGTGACCAGGTGGAACTGTTTTTCAACCCGGTTCTCCAACCCTGGTGACCAAGCCGCGGACCGTCCCGCAGACCGTCACGTCGGATGGAAGAGATCGACGAAAGGCGAAGACGGATCTCGTGGCTGAGAGACTTCAGGCCGTGCGGCCGGCACCCTTTTTTCCACTGCTACTGGTATTGGGTGCCGGCCCCAAGGTTGGTGTGTGTTTTTCATGTTTTTGGGTGTGTTCCTTTATTCCAAATATTCCAACGACGGAATTGGAGACCATGTGTTGCCTCCTGGTCGACCAGGAAAAAACGGTCCTGGTCGGGAGAACACGCACGTGTCGGACAGCGCGACCAGCAGAAATGGAAATCCCTTTCGACGGGTTTCGACCCCTTTCAAGCCTTAGATATAGTTCGTCTGGCTTATGAGGAGTTTCAAGTTAATTATTCTGTAATTCTAAAGAAATCCCTGAGCGGGGGATTGTGCTGGACAGGCGAGAAATACAAGCCAAAAGGTTTCTGCAAATGACTGTCAGCCTCAATGCATCAAGATATATCAATATTAAAATGTTCGGGCTATTTGCATTGTCAATGTGCAGATCCCCTTATGTATCTACGCAAGCCATATTGAAATGGACATCCCCAAACAAAATCACCCGAAACTGGACATGAATGGACTGCAATAGTTCCTCCCAATGACCTTGCAACCCGGCCATTGTACCCCGCACAGCAAGAACTCTGCTCGTGGAGCCGCAGGAGGATGAGCTCTTGGGGAAGGTTGACGATGTTGATTCATTGATGGAATCCGAGGCCGGTACAATTTTTGGGAAGGCCGCGATGGAAACAGATCCGAAAATCTTTTAGCCAAAATGTGCGTGTGCCAACCCCCGTCCCAAGGAGGCTTTTGTTTCATCTCATGGTCAGCAGGGGGGCGTAACATGTTCAGATGAACGCCCAACGAAGCTAGTCTGAACACGGGATACCAGGATTGGCCATCCTGGCGTACCTGCTGTTGTTTGCATTGTAGATCACGCTGCTTACTCCAATTTTCCTTCGAGAGCAGCCGCGTTTGCGTTCCGCTGACCATTGCATTGTTCAACGACAATTCGACGGACCCAGCATTGATTGCCGTTTGCAGTAACTAGCCAGTCAAGCGCTTGTGCAGAAAACACACTGAAAATTATGTTCCTTCACCGGAACTTTGAGTCTAAGTGTGTGTCACGTGGTGCCCATTTTTTTGCATCTCATAGTTCTTGGGAGACTGCATTTCTATGTTTTGGGGCCATATACTGAACCCAGAGCATCCCAAAAAAACTCCGCTCTGACTGGAAAAGTCCATGTGCTGGATGTGTGTTTTGCAACATGCCTAGTGGGAAACCCAGGGGTCTACTTCAGCGAAATAATCCGAAACTTGAGATTGCAATTGGTGAGATGCTAATGTTTCTGCTGCTGCTACAGCTGCTAAGAAGAGGAACAGGTGCCCAACATAGTGGTCACATTATACAATTATGGAATTTCAGAGCGTTCAGCAGACAGAGCTAGCTGCAGCTTGGTGGAGCTGATGATCGAGGAAAGAGAGAACAAACAAGCTGAGAAGAGAATTGTTAAACGAGAGCACACCATGCTCCCAAATGGAAACCAAAAATTTCGCTCCCACGAAGACTGGCAGAGACCGGGATGGAGAGACAGGGATGCTTTAGTTTCCATCACCCCAGACGATCTATGCGGCCTAGATTTGGTTGTTTTTGATGGTGAATGTGGTCATAATTGCTTACATGGGTAGTATCACGAGTAGTTTATGATCGTGTGGATATACATGGTTTCCGGTTGGTATTGAAGAATGCAAGGTTGAAACTTGTCCTTTTTCATGGTCTGTGCAGCAGTAGAGCGGTAGAGGAGCGTTCATTTGATTGATCCAACGTTGGAGATTCAGACTGGGCAGTTTTTTTGAGAGACCCGAAGCCTTCAAGGTCTTCACGGAAGTGGATGGCATGGCCACGCATGGTCCCCGGAATTACCATGAAATCCTCGAGAATCTCTAGAAACAGGGGATTGTCGGGATTGTCCATTGAAAGGTATCCTGCTCCATGTCCAGAGCTGATTGAGCTGGGAAAGGTCATTGTTTCACAGCCGCCACACAGTCCGCCACACATTGGACAGTTTCAACCTGGTTTTCACACTGGTCTGGCGTAGGATGTGTGCCCAAAAGTCGAAGCATGTGTCATGTCTAAGTCTAAGTGTGAATGATCAGCATTGTTGTGTTGAACACTATGGAAAACTAGTTTCCAACTCCTTGACAGGTCAATCACATGTCTACACCTTAGTCATCAGGAGGGAAGCTAAAGGCACTACTAAACGCTTGAATCACAATGGGACGTCCAAATCCCATCCTATTCCGTTCAGGTCTGTGCACCATGAGTGCAACTGAGTTGAACCTCACCCATTGTCAGGACTTGGTCCACCAGAAACACTGTCCGATCACGTCGACCCCCCATGGTGTTTTTTGCTTTGCCAACCGGTTTTTGCGGCTCAGGCGGGTCGATCATGTCGACCAAATGCAGTCTCTCCTGAACTTGCGGTTCCTGAGCTCAACTTCGCCTTTTCGCTGGGTCGTGCGGAAGGTGGGAGAGGAGTGGGCTTATTACAGTGGTTTCAAGAGTAGATGGGAGTCCACGAGTCCACTACTAAACCAGCAAACTTGGGGGCCGTTGTGCCATCTATTCTCAATCCACTATATCATAATTGGTTGGTGTGCAGGGGGGGTCTTCAGCCAGATGCCATCTACCCAATGGGGTTTCATGCTAATCCAGCTTCCGTCATGTAGAATCTAGATTCATAGTCCCAAGGGTTTACTCATGTCAAAGGGGCCTGGAATAATATAAACATATTCCAGGGATATCTAGGGTATAGTCACGTGGTCCCCCTAGCTAAGGCATAGGCCATGTGGAAATCATCAAGATTCTTCAATCACCAGCCCTCCGGCCTCGCCTCGGCGGAGGGTTTGTTGTTACCAGCCCCCCGAACAAGCGGTGGCTTTTATAGCTAGCTGCAATCCGAAAAGGGATCGAACCGATCAGAGTAGAACCACTCTGAAATCGGAAGGAGGAAGCTGCCCAATGGCTGTTGATCTGTTGCATGTGCGATGCTGATGATCGGATGGATGCTTTTCTGAAGGTGCGTTTCTGAGACAACAAAGCCTAGCGCCAACGACTCACATGCAAGAGCCTCACATGTTGGACTTTCAAATGCTTCTGACAGATAAACAGCTGGTCATTATGATGTAGGCCTGTCATGGCCTGTCTCATTTTGCAATGGATCGCAGGGAGAAGAACCCTCAAAAGCGAGCCGCTTTTTGTTGGGTTTGTGTGCCCCCATCCTTCTCCACATCCGAAGGAGGAGTTGGCGTTTATCAACAACATCAGCAACCAAGCAGGTTCGTGGAACAGCAGGATCGTTTATCCCAGACTCCATGTTTCACTTGGATTGAAGACAGGGTCGACCAGCCCAATGTAGGTCTTATGGAGTCTTGACCGATCGGGGTCACATCACACAGACGTCGTTCCCAGGAAGCTCCGCCCCTGGAAGCCATGGGGGTGATCGCAGCACCTGCAGCTCCCAGCCGCTTGGAAGAGGGTCCGTGATGATGCCTTACTACGCTTACTAAGGGGGTCAAGTTCAAAAAGCTTTGTCAACTTGTCAGGATTAGCGTGATGAAAAGGATTGAAAAGAGTGGAGGTTGAGCGATTGAGCTTGCTGGAAACATGGAGGGATCAAATTAGGTTCATGTGCCAACATGTTCCAACTAACTACCCTTGCTTCGATGGTACTTCTGGTCTCAGGATATTGGAGCCGAATCGATTCTGAAAGGCTTCAGTCACTCCGCTCGTGGGGCAGTACGTTCCTCTTCGACCGGACGATCCAAAATTGACACTCGCTCTTTGACGGATCCTGAGATCCCTACTATAGCTAGGGATGTGCCCTCCAGTCACCTGGCATTTGTTCATCTCTTTAAGAAAGGCCCCCAGTGCGACCAGTCTCAGGAAGGCACCCGTTTCACCGACCCTCCGAGTCCGCCGAAGGAGCCGGTCGGCCGGGCCGAGAGGGATGTCACGCCTGCAGACCAGAACCTCACCGTCTCTCCACAGAAGCATGGTAAGTCATGGGACATACCATGACATACCCAAACCATGTGGCTTTGGAACGTCCAATCACCTCGATTCTCCAGGCACACAGCCTCCTGCCCTGGTGCCGGTGGCGCCCACCTCCCCTGCGCCGGCCGTGCCGAAGCATCGACAACGGGGTTTAGCCTGGAGGCTCAGGTCGGGGTTTGGTCGAGGAAGATCTATCTACCCCAGACACGACCAGTTTGGGACTGGAATAGGACTGCCGCCCCAGACCCCGCAAAGGCGCCACCCCTGGCTTGATCGGCGAGTCCCATGGAGTGTTTGGGTACAGATGTCGCGTCGGTGTGTTTTTCCTACGCAGCTCTAAAGATGCCGTGAACATCTATGTACCTGGCCCACATATTTTTACAATGCCATCAAGTCGTGGAATGCCAAGAGTTGGCGATCCACCGCTGGACACCGCGCCGAGGCTGTTTTTCGCACCTTGCTCAGTGCACAGAAACTTGGCGCGAATCTTGAAAACGAGAAGGAGGGAGAAGATGTACCAGTTGCAAGTTCCATTTGGGGCGGTTAAACTTGGAGCGGGCCTAGAGTCTCCAAAACATGGCGCTCACTTCATGGGACTTGAACACTATTCCGACATAGAACTGCTGAGCGTACCACCATTTCACAGACCTGGAGTTGCTGTTTGGTTTCCCCTTTGGGAAGTCGTCTACCTTCCGTTGAAATTCATGTCGGACATGTCTTACCTATTGCCCTCGTCCCTTGAGACAAGGAGAATCTTTTGTCACACACACGACGTCACGTGACTGTGCAAATAGATACAGCCCATTGACTGCTACACTGCTACATTTCGTTAAACAGATCGAAGAGTGATTCTGGGAAACTGACACAGTGGCCCCTCATCAATGGCCAGAAGACGAGGGATCGCAAGTGCCTGAACTTCCCTCCCAAAGAGATGGCTGTTGATTCGAATGCTCATATGGCTGTGGGTGAACACCTGGAGCCCCGGTCACGAGGGTAGGTTGACGTCCCAAGTAGTCTTTTCTGTTCATTTGGAGTGGTCAAGTGGTCAACCAAGGTCTCCCGGTTATGATCCATATCCCGCTGCTATATGGCTGCACTGTAATAGTGTTGAGCCAAACCGTCTTCAAGTGGTTTCTCCAAAAAAAACAATGAATCATTGTGACTGATGCTTCGGCACATTTCGGCAGGTGCCTCCACACAGTAGCAGTGAAAAAACCATGCTAGCATATTGTTCACTTCTTTTTGGGGGGTGAGTATCTTCTTGTAATATACTCCAGACACTCCATGATGGTTATTTTTATTTGCCTCCATTGACCCCTGAAAGCACCCTAATGTATGTAAATATGGCAGTGATCGGTGGATCTCCCAATGCACCCTGACGACCTCCCCGGTCGATGAACCTCCCCGTGCCCAGGGAGCAAGGAAGCTGAGGCGGCCTCGCTTCGTGGAAGTTCTTCAGCGCGTGTTCTTTCGATGTTTCGATGTTCTGAACCATTCTGAACCATTCTCCAGTCAGATTTCATGTCCCAGACACTCCACGGGACTGCCATATATGCCGATCAGATGGGGTGGTTTGAGGGGTCAATGTAGGCATATATTCCAGTCCCATGGAGTGTTTGGGTGTGGAGTGTGGATGTTCTGAACCTGAGGGGTTGGCACAAACGATCACACATGCATTGTCAGTTGGGTGTGTTGGAGCCAAGCTCCACGCCTGAAGTGGTGTGTTTTTTGGTTTGTCTGTGCCACGCCCCAGTCCAGCAGCGATACTTCCTTGGAATTTAGGGATGAACAACCCCCCTTTGGCGACCTTCCAAACCTCCAAACCTCCATCCCCCAAACCACCAAGATCCACGTGTGCGAAAACAGCCCTCTACACGCCTGGAGTTGATGTGTTCTGATTTCGTGGCATATTCGTGCACACCTCGACATCGAGTCGATGCATTCTTTCGAAGAAAAACACGTCCCGTGGGCCCGTGGGCGCAGATAAATCGACATCGAGTAGGTGTCGCTGGACCGCTACGGTCGAAAAGGATTCCAACAGGACTGGAAAGGATTAACCATCCAGTGGTTCTATTCAAAATGCAGTCACCACTCAAGTTCGAAGAGTATGACTTTGACATATCATCCTTTTAAGAAATGCAGCTATTTGCCGGTGCGGAGCCCTTTCCGACTTCTTGGGGCGTTGAGATCCGTACCCCTCAAGATACCCGTAAAGGACAACGGAAAAAGAAGCCGTTGCGACCCGCTTGCATCTCCCATCCACGGCCAGGTAGCAGACGATCCGCTCGGCCCGCGCGAAAACGGCGCGATCTCGGGGCACGGCCTCCGTTCCGTCGGCCAAGCCGCGGCGGCAAACCCGTGCCACGCAGACCCAGCCAAGCCGAGACGCATTTTTGTCGGCGGCTGGGGTGAACCGATCGGAGATCGGAAAGGGTGTGAAGATGTGCAGAGAGAAGTGTGGAGAGATTTTGGACCGTCGTTATTAGACGTGGATCGCTTGAGCTTTTTGGAGGTGTTGGGCTTACACAGTACAATCCGACAGATGGAAAAAGGTTAACATTAGGTAAAACTAGCCTTTGTTTTCTAGGAAAACTGAAGGGGTCAGATCAGATGTGGTTTTCTGGAAGGGAGGGGGCTTTTTGTTTTGGCAGATCCAAAAGGCTTCACCATGAAGACACGTGAGTTTAAGATACGTACATGCTTTTTAAATCTATATATCCCTAGCCTTTTTTGGGCCTGCTACTTTGACATTATTCGAGGTGATTCAGCCAGTAAAACCAAGAAAACGGGGAACACCCGAGCTGAACAGTCCAGAATTCCCTTGCTTGGGGAACCTCCGGAAACACATAAGCATGAGGCGGACCAACACACATCCTGAGGAAGGGGTCATAAAGTGAAAGGAGCCTCGATTATTAGGCCAACAGCAAATAACTGTTTACATGTTTATCCTCGAGAACAACAAAATAACCAGCAGGTCCGCGATTGACAAAAAATAGTACAGCTCCAGCTTTACTGATGGATTCTTTAAAATGTTGGTTGTCCTATATCTCCTCTCAATAGAGACAAAGAGAGAGAGAGAGAGAGAGAGAAAGAGCGAGAGTGAAAGAGGTTTGAAACGGATTTGAGGAAGACAAGGCGCAGACCCTCCGAACAGTCCTGCATTCCCGAAGAGTGCCACCAGGATCAGATCATATTGTAGGCTTGCTGGACAGTACTTTTGACCAATGCTTTGTTTGAAAAAACACGGTATGTCTAATGTGTTTGTGTGGATGTTCCATCATATCTTTGGGTGTCCCGCCTTCAAACCGGCCAATCAAAAAACACATACTATAGACACCCAGTCAGGACTTGAGAATCGCAGGCTCAAGCGGGCTCCTCACGGCGGTGGCGATCGGAACAGGGAGACCTGGGGGCCCCAAACGGTCTCTGAAGTGAACTCCAAGAAGGCCCCCTTCCCAGAGGCGATCCTTTGCTCATCCTCAAGCACACCGAACATCAAACACTGTCCAGGTCCTTCATGTGGTCCACCAAGAAAAAGAAACTGGGAGTCTCTTTGAGACCAATTGCATCTTTGCTCTTCCCGATCTCGGCAGAAAAAAACTGGTCACGTGAAAATCCCACAGTCTCAGTGAGTCAGGACATGATGATGTGAACGGCGAATGCGTGGAACTGGTTGATAGAAACATACTCCAAGCCTGAACTGCAACACTTAGAACATCAAACTCAGAGGACTCTTCACCCATGTTATCATTGGTTTCTATCCCTTTTGGTGTTGTGAACGTCTATTCTGGTTCTTTTAGGTGTGAACCACAGGCATGGACGTCTGGTGTGGACTCGACCATGCCGGCCAGCACAGCAGCTCTGCTAGGGATGATGTTCTTTTTTCGGTTCCTTAAGATCCTTCAGCAGATCCAAGAACCAGGGAGTTGCTGTTTTAACACCTTCAACGATCACAAAAGGGTGTGAGTTTGGATGCGCCCAGCACTGAGGCCTAGCAAATTTGCCTCAGGTTCCATAAAGTTAGCCCCTCAGAGAAGACACAGTTCACTCGCCGTCTCCTGTTTGTTATATGATGTCTGCGACTGGGCAGAAGCTGGCATTTGGCATCCGATATGAAATTGATGCGCTTGACATGCATTACTTTGAAAGGCAAACCGACTGTTTGCAGGCGCCTTGTGGGTTCCGTCCACCCTTCGGCGTAATTCTTTGGGCTGCTTGGTGTAGATTGAGTGAACGGGATTGAGCGGATATAATATGTGTAGTTTGACTACCATTGATGTTCTTCCCCTACCTTGACAGAAGATTAAAACACCTCAGGTGTTCAAGACCCTACACATTTTATATGTTCTTAGGTTTGTGTAGGCTAAGGTAGTTGTAGCCCACCATCGGTGATGCTTGGAGGTTTTGGTGCCGGTGTTGGTGTTGTTGGCAGATGCTCAACCTACACGCAGATTATATATAAATACACAGGCATATTATATATATAATATAGGTTTCACCGTAAAAAAATAACTTTTCAAAAAAAAACACGCCTAGTTATTTTTGGAGGTTTCAAAGTTGGCGCGTGAAAACAATCTACTCGCAATAGGAATCCTCAGATCTTAAGACTATGACAGCTTTTGATTTTTGTTTGAAGTTGAACGAAACTAAAAGTAATTCAAACACTATTAATAAAATTTGGAAAGAGGTTATTACTACACAGGAGACAGTTCGGTTTACTATTGCAATTGTTAGGGACAAGTTGTTCACGAGAAAGTCATGTTTTTTTTGCAACCAAGTATTTTAAATGTGTGTTGATTTCCGGGTTTTCCGGATCATTTAGATTATATTAGCTATGCATTTTTGGAAATACTAAAAAAACAGTTTTTGGTGATTTTTTTTTGAAATTCTTGGATGTCCGGGCCAATTATATAGTTATTAGTTACGTGAATTTGTTGTATTGCTTTCATTAACATTGTCAATGTAGAAATCCTTGTTTGCCGGACAAATCAGTTCTAGTCATGTTCATATTTGCTTATATGTGTTTCTATTTGCTTAATTAATGTAAAACTATATGCTAGTAATTGTTGGCCAAACATGCAATAAGTTTAACTTTACTAAGTTAATTATTTTGGAAGTCCGGGTTTCCGGACCAATGAAAGTACAATAGTGGTATCTATAGTCAAAGACCAGTAGTAGGCAGAAAAGGTCCCCCAGCAAAAGTTTAGCAGATGGGTTGCCAGACAGCCATACGGCAAGCAAAATCTCATGTGGGTACTGCTTACTGCACCTGCTTTTGTTGAACATCGCATATCTTATAATTCTGCTAACTACCCCTGATGTGTACTGCACAATTTCTAGAGCTCAGCAGTTCATCACATTTTTCCCTTCTTTGTTTCTGTTTGTCACTCGGTCTTCAAATGCTCGTGCACCTAAATTCCTGGGAGGGATGGTGCAAATGAACAGCTGACAGCAACTATTCTCAGTTATTAAAAGCAACACCGTCTTAGACCAGCATGGCCTAATCACAATATTGGTGAACAAACATACACATGTTGAGTGGAATTTGTACACATGAGAGAATTGACAAAAGGCAAAGCGCAGTTCATCTGCTGAAAAATGGGCCTAGCTTGTTGGCCATCATACGTAGCGCGGATGAATTCAGTGAAACCTACCTCGTGAAAGAGGGAAAACGAAAGACTGTACAACCCCATATCTCTCTCGAAAACCCATCACGGGTGAGGGCTCACAATCTGGATCACCCCTTTATGTTCCATAAAAGTTGAAGCAAATGCTGAAAACCAGTGTTGGCTGAAAGTTACAAAATCACCGAAGGGGGAATACTCTTCACTTGATGTGGAAGCCTAGTTTGGCCAACAATGCTCCCTTTAGAAGCTTGACATGCTTGTCGCAAGTAGCACAGGAAGGATTGACTTTCTGGTGCTCCTCCCATGCCCAAAGCAAACAAGTCAACAAGGCCTCGCTTGAGGAAACCCAACCCTTCTTCATCCATCCAAAGGTTTTGGCCCTCGATTTCTGAAGAAGTCCGGGATACCGAATTTGCCACGTGCTGGTGGTATTATGTATTCCCACCCCGCAGCCCACAACATTTGGCAAGACTGTGAGATTACAGTCAGACAAAAACACAAAGGCTGGCTCACTACTGAACTTCTCACCAGGAATTGCTGCGGGCAATGCAGGATCAGCAGAGGCTGTGGCAGCCAAGGAATCTGTGGCCTTCGCGTCCACGATAAAGATCGGGTTTCCATCACCAAGTTCCCATGTAACATCAAGCCCATCTCCATCTGAATCTCCATCGTCCTACAGTGCAAACAAAAGCAAGGGTGCCTGGTAAGCAGATTTGCATGCTGCTTACCGGGGGGCTCAAATGGTCTCTGAACATACTTATCTTCAACTACTGCTGCTGGTGATGTTGCAAAATCAGCATCGCCTCATAACATGCGCAGTAAGCAGACTCATTCAATATGCTTACTGGGGAAAACCTTCATTTGCTTTCTGATTGTGCTAAAATGTATCCGTTTTGGCCCGATCTCATCAAAATTACCTCAAAAAACATAAAATTTGTCGACCTTATGTGAAAAACATTTCCAATATGCATTCTCACAAAATTTTCTGAAAACTCCTAAATTTCAAGAAGTGGCCTCAAAACTCTTCAAACCTCAAGGAAAGACAGGAACTGAAGGAATTAGACCAGGAAAATAACTAAGAATTAAAAATTAACTAGCTACTTTTGGTTCACTTTTTCTCCTCTCCCCCTGTCTCTGTGTCTCTTCCCTTAACGGGAGACTGAGCCTCTCCCCCCGTTACTTGGAGTCCTGAGATCGACTCTCCGGACGCACGGCGGTCCGGGTGCCGAGAGATGGGGCCGAGGGTGCCGAGAGACAGTTCCGACAGGGACTCAAAGAGACGGGAGGCTCGAAGACTCCAAGGGCCCAAGGGGTGACCGGTCAGACTCCCGTTAAGGGAAGAGACACAGAGACAGGGGGAGAGGAGAAAAAGTGAACCAAAAGTAGCTAGTTAATTTTTAATTCTTAGTTATTTTCCTGGTCTAATTCCTTCAGTTCCTGTCTTTCCTTGAGGTTTGAAGAGTTTTGAGGCCACTTCTTAAAATTTAGGATTTTTCAGAAAAAGTTATGAAAATCCATATTTTTGGATAGTTTCCTGATCATATTCCTTCAGTTCCTGGCTTTTCTTGATGTTTCAAGTGTTTTGAGGCCATTTCTTGAAATTTAGGAGTTTTCAGAAAATTTTGTGAGAATGCATAGTTCCAAGCAAATTTGAGAAGATATAAGGCTAAATTCAACAGAATCGGATGGAAACGGACACAACTATTGAGTTTCAAATCATTCTAAAAGAATAGTATTTATCTCACATAACATCATTAGCATCATGCGCACAACCTGCATCACTTACTTACATTATTTTAGGGCTAGCCGGGTGCAATGACAATATTGTAAACATCAGTTGATTTTCAACAAGATCAACAAATGCAGTAAGTAGAGTCTGGATCTGCTTACTGCAGTTATGAGGCGATGCTTGAGATGCGATTGAGATTAAGCGGCATCATTTGCATCAAATTACATAGAAATAATGCACGCAGTGGCTGCAACTAAAGAGCTTTCAGCGAGCAAATTAAAGGCTTTGTGACTGGGAGGAAGGGTGAGCAACCTGTGAAGCCAAAGTTTCAAACATGTGGAAACATAGGGTTGTGCAGGGAGAGACCGAAACATAACAACATTGTGTTTGTTGGGGAGTGTCCTCATGTTCTGACAATGCGTCATCTTCTTCTTTGTCCATCTCCGGAAGGGCATTGGCTTCCAACGCAACCTCCGCACTCTCGAATGCAGCTTGGTCTTGGCCAACCATGGCCAACTCTGTCTCGAGCTCCTGACAGGAAACATGTTCACAGAGGTTTCACACACATATATATATTATATATATAAATGTATGCTGCATATGATCATATTTAAAATGAAGGCGGGTTGTATATCCACTTGTCCCCCACCCCGTGGGGCGCAGCCCCTAGAATTATATAGGTTTCGTGGAAATTATGGAATTTGCCAATGCATATTTTTCCTAATAAATGAACAAAAGTCTTTGCATCTGCTTACTGGGGTCTTCCACCCAAATGCCACAATAAATATGTCATGGAAAGTAACCGAATAACAAAGGGAACTCTTTTCATAGCAGCACCCGGCCTCATCAGCGGCCTCGTTTTGACCTTCATCCTCTGCATTCGCATCATCTCCAGGAGCATCTGCGGAGCCAGCTGCGGCACATGCAGCTGCGCCAGAACCTGTGGACCGGAAAGCGCCCAGGACATTGGAGGTTTGCAAAGACAGAGCATTCAAGTGCAAGCGGATCTCCTGAATCTCTGAGCTCCGACCAGTGACAGAAACCACCCGCAATTTCCTTGAAATGGCAGGCTCTGAAATCGTGGTCAAAGTCATGGACTCCACATCGAGCTTGTACCCATCACACTTGTTTGACAAAGCAACCTTGAGAGTGCCCTTGTCATTCTGGACTGACCGCTTGTAGATTTCCTGGCTGGCTTCCTTGCCAGAACCCTTGAGCATAAGGATCACGCTCACTGAGCCTTCCCCAGAAAGTGCAGCCTGGTATTTGTTGTTCGCATTCTTTGTCTTGATGTCTGACTCTCCAAACTTCTCGAGCCTGTGCTTGTAAAGAGCTTCTGTGTCTTGAACTCGAGATCTATGTTGTGCAAGGCGGGTATTCAAGATAGCTTGCCAATGCGCTGGAAGGCACCGCCATTCCAGACCATCTTCCCACTCCTCTTGTGTCTCATCTGGGATTCCTTCGATTTGCCACAAAAAGGTTGTTCTGTTGACATCAGGCCCCTGGTACACTTCCTCAATAGGCTCTTCCATCTCCAAATCTGCAGCCTCTTCCTCGCAGGACGCCATTTCAGCGGTGAGTTCTTCAGGATTGGTGCTGTCTGGAGAAAACTTTGCCATCTCTTCTTTGCTGGCCATACCTCGTGAGAGCCATGCCCACCTGAATCAGCAGCGAGGAGGAAACAAGAAAAAACTTTTGCATATAGCATGAAGTCAGCTTGAATTGGAGGAAACCCACATGCAGTAAGCAGATGCTTACTGGCCTCCCCCCTCCCAAGGAATAAATAAAGTGTCCCAAAGGTCATGCCTAGCCCAAATAACCCCACCTGATCATCTTCTTCCGCTTGGACAACCGCCGCCACCCATAAATTGCAGCCAAAGCAGAATCAAAATGAGAGATAGTCAAATGCCGATTCCCATTACTCATCAACAGTGGTGCCTCTGTAGCCCGCTCCATCAAATTCCCTCTGTAGCCAAGAGTAGTCTCATTGTATACTCCCATGTAGCGTCTCAGCAAGGAATGAACTGCGTCACATGGCTGCCCTCTGGCACTCCAGCCGCCGGGTTGTCGGTCTGGCAACAAGACTTTGGCTGTAGACTGGAACAGTTCTCCTGCCAGGGGTAAGAGCAAAGGAATGGCTGGAAGTAAATATACACACATATATATATATTATATTGATCAATGTATGTGTTGTTGCCTCCCGTTTCCACAGTCTTTCTTCCAAAATCCAAAGACTGAACGCCAATTTTAAACAATATATTTATACAATAATGATTGGTCAGTCCAAGTCAGTTCATACTGTAGAACCTTATATTCAAACATATACATATATATATATATAGTCAAGAAGGGTCATATACACAACAGTACTCATTCTAAAACTCGGGAATGCCGGCAAAGGCACGCTGAATGTCTGTGCCCTGGGACGCTGCGTGATGGCCTGAGAAGGCATCAGCAAGCAAAGCTCCCCATTCATTGCTGAAATCACGTTGATAGCGTTCTGAGAGCACTGCACGGCGCTTGGCAAAAGCATCAGCCAAACAAGAATCGAGGAAGGTCACCACGGTGTCTGCTGTCATGAAGTGGCTGGCACGGTTGGTGCAAATGACATACACATCTGGAAACTTCTTCTGGATCTCAAGCTGCTCCTTGTTGTTGAGGAAGCCAGTGGGGATCACCAGTGTCAAAGGCCCAGCCTCCCCTGAACCCCAGAGACTGGTCACGATCGTCATACTGTGTCTGCTTTGGTTCACGTTGTCTGCTCTGGGATCCTTTCCTGAGGGAATGCGGTAAGCAGATCCCTACCCAGCACCCTACAGAGAAGCTGTGTTTGTCCTACATGAATGCTATATATATATAATGTTCTGTACAAACAGTGGCACACGTCAACAAAAACACAACCCAGTCCTACGATTCTCCTCCGCTTGGCCTCCCATTCCACCCTCTTGCCCTGCATTTGGGCCAGCTGATTCATGACTTGCGCTCGCCTGGATTTGAGAATGCGAGAAGGGCAATCGAGATCCATACTGCGATGAAGGACTTCTTGTGGGTGAGTCCACGAGCTCTTCCAAACTTGGTCGTAGTTGAGGCACATGTCGAGCCTGATGTCTTTGCTGAGCCTGCAGGGTCAATTTCAGAGCGTGAATGATCCCCACCCCTGACCCCAACTAATAAACAAGAATACTATGTTTTTTCTTCCTCTCTTGTATTGAAACTTCCTACGCCCCTTAGCTTTTGCTTCAGGCTGCTTATATATTACAATCTGCTTTGGTAGGAGTGGACACCGCAAGAGACCCACCTCAGCATTTCCCAAGCTTTTCTGCTTTTGGCCATTCTTTCATCATCATAGTCCAAGTATGCTCCAAAGGTATTGGGGGTTCTGCGGACCCATCCATGGTGCTGAAGCAGCTTGTTGGCCCACTTTGTGGTCACTGAGAGCTTGCAAGGAGGGCACGCAATGCCTTTCTCATCTGCTGCTTGCTTTTGGGCTTCTGCATAGGCCTGAAGGAGCCGCTGAGCTTCTGCTTTGATTGCCTTCGTATCAAGCTTCCCTGCAGTCAGCTTTGAAGAATCTCCTCCAGTTGTGACCTTCTCCACATAAGAAATCACCTGCTGAGTGACCACAGCAGGAATGTTCTTACCCAGTTTGAATCTTTGCATGCTACGGGCCGGCTTGCCCATTGGAATTCTCATCCAGTCAGGCATCTCCTTGGCAGAACGGTCTGCTTCACTGAGCTTGTCCCATGGTATATGGCGCCAGCCCTGCTCATCGCACTGATGAAGCCAACGGCCTAACATGCCGCTTTTGAACCCGCCCTTGGAATTGCGGAAGATCTTGGGGAAGGTGGCCATCACTCTTTTCTCCAATCCATGTTTGTGGCCTTCTTCCACCAGCCGGTCGAGCTCACGAATGGCCAGCATCTTGTCATAAATGGTAACCCTGGTCCTGGTGGCTGCACCTCCGCGCTTCCGCGCTGGAGCATCCCCCTCGCCCTCCTCATCAGAAGGATCACCACCGTGGTTGTGGTCAGATGGCTCATCCTCGTCATATGGCACGCACTGACCATCTGCTGCGGCCAAAAGATTCCCACCATCCTGAGGTTGATCAGGAATAGAACACAATTTGTATAGGTCTCTATCTATAGTTGTATATATATATAGTATGACAATATATATATATATATGTGTATATTGCACAACAGTTTATCACGTATATAACTTTGCAAGCTGCCTGCTGTAAGCAGCTCCACCAGATCTGCTTACTGCATGACCAAAACATGACTCAGTCTGATCTCCATAGGTTTATATATATATAATGCTTTCAAGAATCAGAACATGACTCCTCAGCGAGCACCATAGCCTGGGTGCCAACGGTGTCAGAGCTGTCTGCTTCTGGATTAGGTGAACTTGCCGAGGTAGATGGCCCAGGGTAGGAAGCAGGAGACGAAGAAGGTTCCACTCGCCTGGATTTGGAGGTTGTGGATGAAGCTTGAGAGGATGCCTTTCTCTTCCATTTCGCCCCGTCCAGTGAATGTCCTTGGTTGGTCCTCCTCTTCACAGCTCGGACATCAAGATGGTTCTGGATCTTGTGCGCATCGCTCAACAGTTTAGCAGCGGATGGAATGTCTGTTGGGAAAGCAAGAATCTGTGCTTTTTGCAGCTCAATCCTGGCAAACGGCAAGTCTTCCAAAGATTGGTCAAATTCTTCTTTACTGATCTTCTGTTGGCCAAAGTCCTGCATGCGTTCGCATAGAAACTGAGCAAATGCACCCACCTGCTTGGAAGACTCCTGCAAACGAGAAACAGCTTCCGCATCATGGCATGCCACTGGAAGCCCACGCCTTTCAACTTGCTCAGCCAATCTCTTCAGGGGTCCTTTCTTGGGTGCACTGGTCTTCACTATATCCTGCCGCGCAGCTTCTGCAATTTTGGATGTTGAGGATTGTCCTCCCACACCATCTACAGCGTAATACAAGGATGGCTGCCCTGTCCAATGAACATGGGGCTCCAGCTGAATGACTTGCTCTTGGCTGCAAGCATTTTGCTCACCTGGCCCAGCTTCTAGCCCAATCTCTGTCAGACGGTAGAAGGAAGCCCTTTTGTCTTTTCCAACCACGCCAGTGAAAAAGGAAGAAAAACATGCTTCCTGGTGGGCCTTGGTGAATTGGAACTCTTCCTGGCAAAATCTGGTCTCATCTTCAAGACAAGGCTTGACCAGGCAGCACCCCACCACAATGTCCCCCTTCTGGGTACACAACGTTTGCAATTCATCATCGTCCCACATCGGCTTGTATGGCCCTTCTTCTTTCAAGACATTTGGACACCAGCAGCCTTTCACGTGGATTACACTTTTCTTCTCATCCATGCCACCCAGAAAGTATGACACTGTGATCATGTCTGCCGCTTTGGCGAAAGCAATATTGTTCAAATGAGCCAGCACTCCACCAGAAATGTTGATATCCACATGTTTGTCTTTCCGCTTGAGAAAGTCCAGCTTGTTCTGCAACCGATCATTTCCTGGTTGCAGATGGTTTTTGGAATTCACAACCTCAATGGCGCTGCCCTGGAGAAGGTTGGGCTGGGCCAAATTCAAAAGCCTGCTGGACTCTTTCTTTGGTTTGCTACTGCCCTTTGGAGGCTTTTCCTTGCTCTCCGCCTCTGGCTGCCCACCACTTTTCTTGATCTCTTCGGCAGCTCCTGGAGAACTGCCGCTTTTCTTGCCTTTTGCTTTCAGATCTTTTGTGGCCTCGCCACATTCCTTGATCTCTTTTCCCGCTTTTGGCTTCTTGCTGCTTTTGTTTCCTTCTTTTGCCTTCTGGTCTCCTGGATCCTTTTCCTTACTCTTTGCCTTCTTGCTAGCTTCCTCAGCGGCAGCAATTCCTGCTTCCATGGATGCAATCTTTTCCTCAGAGAAGCCCACTGGCCTGTAAAGTGAACGACCAATGCAAGAGTCCAGCTTGTTGAACTTCTTTGGGAAGAGGAATTGCACCTGCCCGTGCACGAGTTTCATGTATATATAACTAAAATTGGAAGTGTGGACTCTAATTCTGCTTACTGCAACAATCATGCGTAATTATATCATATATAATATATCTGTGTTTTTATACACAAACATTGTATGATTATTTGGGCATTTTCTGAACAAAACAGGCCTCTGAAAGCAAGTGGCCATAGAAAGGAAAAGTGTAGGGAGGTGTCCCGCAAAGATGGGCTGGACGCAGAATGGAAAACTCTTCCGGAGTGCATATGGTGATGGGCTCCAAGACCTTGCATCGAGCACGAATTGTATCTTGCACTGCCAGGTACATCACCTCCCCCTTTGACTCAATCACAGACTTCCTAAGTTCTAGAGTCTTGCCCTTGGTGCGGATGGCCTCCAGCCACTCTTCTTGGAGAATCAGGATCTTTGCATAGAGCTTTGGTTCTTCAGGGCCCACCTCTTTCGAATTGACCTGCGGCTGGAAGTGGAGAACCTTGCTGAGCTTCTCAGACTTCTCTGCGGACACAGACTTGCTAGAGGAAGATGTGCTGGAACAGCCGTTCGATTCACCCACCAACGATGGAAGCTTGAATTTGGTGAACCATGCTTCCAAAAAGACTGCTTTTTTCTCCTCCTTGTTCTTTGCTTTGGCGAATGCTTGCACTGAAAGCGCCCAATCCTGAAGCTTGCCCTTCATTTGCGGAATGGTGAGCGCTTCATGCTGGAGGCGCTCTTCCTTGGGTCAACTATTGGTATAAATATATATATATATAAATACATGAGTAAGTATATTCAGTACATATGACCTCTGAAAACGTTGCTTCCCACATCATGCACAATCTGCTTACTACAGTGCCCTTAGGATAACTACACCTGCTTACCACCACTTGAAAAGTGCACGCTTCACACCAAAATATGAAAAGGAACCCTTTGGAGTTTCAACCAAAGTTTCGTGGACAGCACGATGGGTTAGTATGGCAATGGCCTTGTCGGTTCCCACATCAAAGATAGCCTTGCCAACTTCCAGTTTGTAGGTACCATTCACCAGTGACAACCCATCGGGGCACGATGCTGGCTCAATTGGCGGGATACTTGGCACATCTGACTTCAAGCGCAAGCTGCCCAGGACAGCAATCAAAACGGTTCCTACATTTTGAAGCTGGTTCCCATTTCCAACGCGAGCGTGCCATCCATAATCCGACTGCCAGTCAACAGGTGCCTTAGTGTGTGAAGCAAGAGCCTGCCCCTCACTAACCGCCAAACCGGAAGCCGCTAGACGCTCCCTTGCAGTCAGCCATCTCTTCAGCCCTCCATGCCAAAGATGCTTGCCACCACTCTTCGTAAAACATGGCAGGCACTCGGACTGTGTAGACATCGTAGGATGTTTTTCACAGCTTTGGCTAAGAGAAAAAATAGGAAAGGAACCCTTGCCCTCCTTCTCGAACCTTGGATCAAGCAAGTCATCATATATGCATATAAGTGAACAAGTGAACACAATTTGGGAAGGGACCTATACCATCAAGGACCCCTATATAAATGATAGAAAGGCAGCCGCGCACCTTGACAACGCTGTGTTCTGCTTACTACTCCCCTCCCCCCAATAAATAGACAAAACCAAAACCTAACTGGAGAAAAAACAAGTCACTTCTTCTCATAGGCTGCGAGGTTCTCAATTTCAGTCTCTGACAGCAGTGGCCGCCAGTCATCTAGCGGACAAGTGGATGGGTCTCCTGGATCAGGCCACAGTGTCACTGGATTATACTATTCTATGTGGTGTATACTGTATATATATATATATGGTTTCCCCTCCCAATACCCTTGAGAGAGAGAGAGAGGGGAAAAAAAAGACCTGGACCTTCTCTGGGTAGGTTTCAGAAACTCAATAAGTTTGCAGCAGGTGTATGTATTTTTGGTGGAAAGAGCGGGGATATGTGAAGGTGATGCGCAAGAGCCCTTGCCACAGAAATTCTTTGACCACGGCTGCACACAATCTCCATTTCACAACCTTGTGCGATTTGAGCACCTGCCACCCTGCACATGTGCTCTAATTATTGCACATTTGTCTTGGCAGCCTTGGTCTGCTGTACTTTCAGACCAGCGCCCGTCAACTCTTTTGACAACAAGAATCCACACGCTTTGCAGCGCTTGATCTGGACAAAGTGGTTGCTGCCTTTCTTAGATACCCGCATGTGTGGGCATTGAGTCGAGGATCCAGACAGTCCAGACAGTCCAGCATGAGAGGTGTTTGATGTGGAAGAGGCCGGTTCTTCACTTACCACACTCCACTCGGAGATGCTACTATCCTCATCGAACTTGCCAAGCACTTGCAGCATCTTGGTGGAAAAGTCTTCAAGATCTGCCTCCGACATGAACCAAACAAGGATCATGGCCACATGCTTAGCTACAGAGCTGATAAAGCTCTGCAGCCATGTCATGGGTGTGTTTGGCCGAAACTCCATTGGGGAACCCTTTCCACCTTTGAGCCTAAAAACACACCTGCAGTAAGCAGCGTCAACCAATATTCCTACTGGGTTGCTGGACCCTGTTGTCTGACAATTTGTGTCCCTATACGAGGCAGTTGACCCCCAGGAAAAACATTGCATGCCAAAGCCTGGCGCCCATATGGGTCTGAAAAAGAGGGTTCCAAGGTTGTTTGGCATCAATGGCATGAGAACGCCCATAGAGGAAACAGAACCGCACCTGCATCTAATACAGTCCCTGCCCACAAACCCACTATATATATATACAAATATAGCCTGGTCCGATGTATACACATACTATCGTACTAATCCAGTTAGTAGATTCCTTACGACCACCCCTGCTCTCCCAAGCCGTTGTCCCGGTCCTGCGCAATTCATAGTGCATGAGCGTGCCATTTCTAGCCTCAATGCCTTTTCATTTGTCTCAAAGTAGAATTCCTGGATGGTGCATTTGGGCAAGGTTGCCCTAATGTGGGCTGCAATGTCCCTGTACATGGCTCTGGGATCTCCAACCAGATCTAGCTTGTCACGCCGGTAGAAGCAATCGTACCTGATCTATACAGCAAACAGCGCTTAAGTGTGTGTGTGTGTGTGTGCAGACTCACCCTGCAAGAACATCTATACATCTCTGTTTCTGGGGTTGGATGGGGCTTGGACTATTTGAGGTTGGAAACGCGTACATCTTATAACATAATTGCTCATGCAATTGAAGTGCTTGCGGGGTCGGCCCACATGAAAGCCAACATCAGTGGGTCTTGTGAAGATTTGCAGGTGTCCGTATCCATAGCTTTCTGCACAATCAGTCAGCGCTGAGGTGATGAACCCCTCCACATTCTCATGCAGAACAATCCACACACCACTTCTGAACTGGTACATCATGTAAATGACCAGTAAAGACCCTGTCTTGTCTTCCAGCTTTTTGCCACTTCCCATAGAGCTGTAGCTGGTGCACATGGAACCGCTGCAATCCAACACAGCTTTCCGGACGTGGCACCTCATTATAGTGGGCAGTAAGCAGATTTGGGTATTTGCATACCGGGGGGGGCTGGCCTCATGAGAGCTGAATTATATATATATATATCATAACCTTTGGGGCTTGTCCAAAGTACACAGAGGGTTGTTTCCCATTAAAACATATATATATATATTAATATATATATATTGCAAAAAGGAAGAAGTGCAACTTTCTGGGAAAAGGTCTAAGGCGAGCGCTTCTTGAGATGGCGCGCGCAAAAACACTTTTCAGGAAGCGTTGCATGTTTGCCCAAAGCGACCCACTTCTGGTATCTCTTCTGGCCATTCTGGGAATAGATTTTTTTCATCCCTGCCAGTGCTTCTGCTGATGTGAAATCCTGGACGTCGGTGAACCTGCACGATCCACTGTCTAAGATATCTGAGTGTGATGAGCGGGCCATGATGTTAGACTCGCAGGTCCATAAGGCCTCCTCAGCAGTGTTTTACAAGGGTGTATGTACATACATGTGTCCTTTGAATATATATATATATATATGCATGTTCATGGGGTAGTGCAACATTTACTATTCTTGCCCCCCAGGCAGTTCAAAAAAAACTCAAAACCCACCTGGAAAGCACACCAAGCCACTGACAGGTTGGGCAACTTGGAATCCTGTAGCAGCCGGCCTTCACTTATGTAGTTCAGCGCCCTCTCTGCGTAGCAGCACCCGCTGAACATACTTGAGGTCCCCATGGTGTCTGCACCCCAAAGCAAACACTTGGGATCTGTCTTCCCCTTTGCAAACGCTACTCCCTCGATAGCCCAACGCTGCCCCTGGATAAGGGGGTCTGGAGGTTCCGCCATGAGAACAGCGTCACCGAAAACTAAGTTCACGTTGTCCCTTGAACTCGAGCTGCAGTAAGCATATGTTCACTGCACATCCCGTGATTCCAAAGATCACATTCTGCTTACTAGGGTGTGCCCCTACAAGACTCCTATATAGTATTATCCTTAATTTGCCAGAAATCCTGCTTTTGAGTATGTGGTAAGCAGAAATATCCCTGCTAACCACCGGTTTTTGACTATAGTAATATGTTAATGTCATTAACTCCGCAAATAGAAAATAACTAAGACAAGAATGTAAGTAGGGCAATTAATGTGCATGTCAAATTTCATGAGGTTTTGGATTCTTGGGGCCAAGTGCGTTTTGCAATACTTAATTTTGAAGACGCCAGGTGAGGTTCAAAGCGTTGGTGTAGCGCCGGCCTTTCATTTGGAACCTTGCAACATGTTTAGCACAAAAAAAATATATGAGAACAAACAAAAGAAGGTCATCAATTTTGGCATGGTCTCTTTAGAATACGATCATTTGATTAAACTATTTAAAAATAATTCAAGAAAGACTTTGGACCACAAAGTCACATCAGCTGTGCGGCCCAACCATTAAAACCAGTCTGAGATAACGGAAACCCATGTTTGAACACGGGTGAGCAAGAACCCGGTAGACATAGGAGACGACATTGCAAACGATCAGGAACCATGTCAGCAACGTTGGACACAATACAAGCAACACCAATGGAAACCAAGCTGTGAAGACTTTTTTCAACATTTGTGCATACAATTGATTGTTTTATCACGAAAGCCAGCCGATAGGCTAGGCTGAAGTTGGGTTGAGCGAACGAAGTGGGTAAAGGGGGTGTGTTGGGGGGTGGTCGCACGCGGGCCAATTTCGGAGGGATAACCCAGAGCCTGGTGGGGGAGAGCGAAAAAAAGCAGGTCGCTTGGGATTGAGCATGGATGGTTTTTGGGATGTTGTGATGCAAGTGATGCAATTGACGGCGAATAGTGCCTCAATAGCATCATGAGGGCTCAGGAGGCAATGCAAACCGTCTTCTACCAGGGGTGGACGTTCATGTCGATTCGATGCTAGGAAGGAGGGGACAACGGGATGCGAAAAGTGGTTGGAACTCCACCAGGAAGCTTCCATTGAAATAGTGTTCGACCAGCTGTGAAGAGGAGGTGTGTGTGTGTGTGTGTCTCTTAAGACATTGTGTGATCTGTGAGGCCACAAGAACAGAATGCTGTGGGGAAGGTGGAAGACAGCGGTGGAAACATAGCGGAGGAGGACGCGGTAGGAAAAGAGGGTTTGCAAGAAATCTTGGAGTTGCTTGGGGTGAAGACGCCTTTCAACCATACGCAATAGGGCACCCCATATAGGGTGCGAGTTCATGCAATGATGCGGTCCGTTGAGGGCAGGAGAGAGAACTGAACAGATTGCAGCGGGCAAGCTTTGAGTTGCTTGGGGGTGCCCTTTTTAATGGTGAAGAGGCCTAGTTACCGGATCCAAAAGGGCACCCCATATGGGGTGCGAGTTCATGTGGATGAGACAGGCACAGCGGAGGAGGAATGTTTTCTACCAAAAGTGAGAGTTTATGTCGACGCAAGAGGGCGCCCCATATAGGGTGCGAGTTCATGCAATGATGTGCTCCCCACAGCAGGCTAGCGCCCCTCACTTCCTGAGCGGTGCCTTTGTTCACCTCCAAAACGCCTCTGAAGCAGGCAACGCTCCTATTTACCTTGAGCCAAAAGCAATCCAAGTACCGCATAGTACCGCTGATGTTTATGAGGGTATGTATCCCAAATCACCCCACCTGGACGTTGGGTGATTCGAACTGACGTCCACTTTGGGGCTACTATGCGCACTACCGACAATCAAGTGACAGCTTTAGCTATCGAAGGTTGTCCTGAGAGTGCTTCAAAACCCATCGCCTTCAAATGGCGTTCTACAGCTTCACTGGCCAGCGCTTTCGTACATATGGCAGCGGTATTCAGCTTTGTGTCGATCTTGAACAGTTCCAAAGCTCTTTCTGCTAGCTTCTCTTGAAATCAAAAGCAATCGAGTCTGGATGTGTCTCGATTTCCCAAGTCCAAGACGGTTGCATGTTCCGAGTGCTGCGGATGAGTCGGTGTACACGCGGAACTTCGTGTTGATGCCCCAACTCTTGAGTAGCTCCTGGGTCGCCATACCTAAAGCTGCAGTTTTCACCAACGCGTAGTATTCGCTCTCGCCCCATAACAGGCTCACCGTGGACTGGAGGTTACTCGAGTGGCAAAGTGAGTGTCGCCCATCGTCGTGGTCTTGCGAGTCAAGAGACATCCAGCAAAGTCTGAGTTTAATTTGCATGAACTGAAACAACATCGCTGAGTTTCTGCGGAGTGAACTTCTGCACCATGCTTTCAAGCATCTGGCAAAACGTTTGAGGTCTCCTATGCCAGATAGAATGCCGTAATATTTGCCAGAAAGAATGTCAGCAGAATTCTGCAGATATGCCAGATAGAATGCCAGAATGCATGTCAGAAGATATGCCAGCTATAGATATAGAGTGTCAGAAGATATGCAAGAAAGCATGTCAGAAGAGATGCCAGAAAGAATGTCAGAAGGTATGCCAGATATAATGCCAGAAAGAAGTCAGATCAAAGAATGTCAGAAGATATGCCAAAAATAATATTGCCAGATGTTATGCAAGAAGAAATGTCAGAAGATATGCCAGAAAAAATGCCGAGGTAGTTTTTCAATACATGCCAGAAATTTTATCAGATTGAAATGTCACGGTGGGGGCCACTCGAAGTAAAATATTTTGTTTTTTGTGCGGGGGCGGGTGCATGTACAGTATGCACATGTGTATGTACATGTATTTATTGCAGTATGTGCGTCAATATGTGTCAGAGTCAGAATGTTGCCGGAACCTTTGCATCAAGCAGATAGTCTTACCTATCCTCGACCCGGCCTTTTATACAAGGCACGGAAGTCATTTGTTTCCTCAAAGCGAAGTGAGAGCGCTTGATAGGAACGGATGAGATCATTCAGTGGTGGATTATTTTGATAGGAAGTAAGGCATGTGTTTCAGTGGGTTCTCAAATTCCGTCTATTTGGCAGGGATGTGGTTCTGCAGTGGATTCTTCAATTTCCGTCACCACGCATGTGACAACATGTGATGTTCAAAGGGATATTGCTTGGATGTGTTTGGTAAAGATGCTGCAGTCATTCCTATTTGGCGCTGTCACTTGTAGATTTGCTTTGCTCCGGCTCGGGGGCCAAGCAGTTGGCTTTCTCACCTGATTCCAACCAAGTTTGTGAACAAGGGAAAACAAGTCGTTAGCGATGACCAGATATACGAAGCCTCATTCAACCCCCCAGGCCGGCAACTCGCAAAAACTGAGAGCGGATTGAAAAACCACTCGGATCGAATCCTGGTGGGGCATGAAGCTGAAGCCAAATATGGAGCCCAAGCAGACTGGCATGCTGGGACGCCTTCGGGCATGGTGACGTCTTTTTCTTTCAAGTTTGTCATGCAACTCATCATGTCTGATGAAATCCGGGTCTCGACCAGCCCCTCCAGGGAAGTTCGACCGAGGTTTCAATGCTGCCGGAAACGTTTGCATCAAGCTGATAGTATTACGTATCCTCGAGCCAGCCTTTTAAGGGTCATCCTTTTCTCAAAGCGAAGTGAGAGCGCTTGATGGATGAGATCATTCAGTGGTGGATTATTTTGATAGGAAGGGATGTGTTTCAGTTGGTTCCCAAATTCCGTTTTGGAAGGGATGTGGTTCTGCAATGGATTCTTCAAGTTCTGTCACCACGCATGTGACAACATGTGATGTTCAAAGGGATATTGCTTGGATGTGTTTGGAAAAGATGCTGCAGTCATTCCTATTTGGCGCTGTCACTTGTAGAATCTTGTAGATCTGCTTTGCTCCGGCTTGGGGGCCAAGCAGTTGGCTTTCTCACCTGATTCCAACCAAGTTTGCGAAGAAGGGAAAACAAGTCGTTAGCGATGACCAGATATGTGAAGAAGGTCAGGGAGGGGTGTAAAGTGTAAACCTGCGTTTTCCGATGTGTGGAGCCTTTTGGACTTGGTTTGCTCTTCATCACCTGAGCGCAAACGGAGGGATGAATCCCTCACAGCCTCCTTCAGAACCCCGGCCGGCTCGGATCGAAATCCTGGTGAAAACATGAAGCTGAAGCCAACTATGGAGCCCAAGCAGACTGGGATGCTGGGACGCCTTCGGGCATGTTGATGTGTTTTTGTTTTCCCAGTTTGTCATGTAACTCATCACGTCTGAAATCCGGGTCTCGACCGAGTCCGGTTTGAGGCCCCCGGCTCCTTGGATTCCAGGAGTTGGGGGATGTTTGGAGAGGTTCTGTTCGCGGTACCGCGGATGTCCCACGGAACCCGTGCGATGGAGGTGTTTTTCTTTTGTTCGTCGACCGACCGATCACAGACTACCGATCACGGCAGGTCTTGTCCTTCTTGTGCGAGGCCGGGTGAAAAGAGGTGTGTTGCATTCCAGGGTGAGAAAGAGCAAGACGGGGCAGCAAGTAGCAATCCATGCCGCATGCATCCCGCATGCCATTTGTAAGTGGTGGCTACTCTACATCTACTGCGTGGTCCTTGTTGACCTTCAGACTCCAGGTACTTTCTGGTGGTCGATCGTTTGTGTTTTCGTGGATTGTCCGAACAGTTTGCCAGACCGTGTTGCATTGCACAGCTGTAGCAGGAAAGCACGCTTGAAAAACGTCCGATATAGATGTTGAGGTTTGTCCACCAACCGTCAACATCCAAATAGCAAACAAGTGTGGGGAGTCTTTGAGTTTCCTCCTTTGTTGGAGTGAAAGTGAACAAAGTCGGACATCCTGTCCGGGACTGCTGTCGCATGTTTGCAATTTCTGTGTGATTTATTTGGGTTCTGAACTGGAGGAAATCTAAAGGAATGGACATCCACTAAGGGCTTCCAGCTGGTATGATGTGTTCTTACATTTAGGGCAAAAAGCTCCCAACATCTCCCGACATTTGAGACTTCGAGTTCTGGTTTTTCAACCATTTGGAACCCACCGCCCGACCGTGGGTGGTTGTTCCAAACCGTGGGGCCTTGAGTTTTTCACCCCGAAGGTCGCTGCGCTTCTTCCCGCCAGGCTGGCGCGGACATGGAGCAAGCCATTGAAGGGGGTGCGACTCCACTCATCGTGGCCGCCTATAAGGCGGAACGGCAAACGACATCAGCAGCCCACGACAAAGAAACAGTTTGTTTGGATATATTGGGGAGATATATTATGCATTATCCCTACATTGGGGTGGTTTGAGGGGTCAATGTAGGCATATAGCATACATGGAGTGTTTGGGTGATGCAATATACAGATTCCTTTGTTTTAACTCAATAGCACCCGTTGGCGGTTCTTTGAGGATTGAACCCCTTGAGGCACGCAGAAGAAGCTTTTCAATGTCTCATGGAACCGCAACATAACTAAGAGATGGAAAACACACGGCTTTAATCCACTTTTGGGGTCCGTCCACTGCATGCTCCGATCAACTCCATATCATCCGGTCTTGGCTGTAAGCTCGCTCCGATCAAATCATGGCTCTTCAGCCACAGGTGACTGGGGACCGGCCTGACCGACGGACCATCGACTCCAGAGGTTGCAGCACTGGTCGCATATGCTTTACAACATTTTACAACCATGCGCTCCCACGAAAAACAATGAGTGTTTTTTCTGGAAAATGAGACATATTCAGTAGCCATGAATTCAGTGATTTCTTCCATGAACAGTGATATAGGGGTCTTTGCGAAAAAACTCTCCTCTCCTGCCTTTGCACGATTCGTCGCCACATTGAGAAGGATCGCTTCTTCCAATCCAGTGTTTGAGTTATACAGTAACATACAGTAACATGAGTTAGTGAGTTAGTAACATGTTGACATTTAGAGGTGAATTCAAGTTCTTCCAGTTTCCTTTTAGGGCATATTTATAACAACTCAATTGTGACAACCACCCTGCCGACTTCAATCCAGTCCACTCATGCAGCGGAACCAGTCCACCTGAGCGACCCGTCCCGCGCGTGAAAAACCCCACCCCACGCCCCTTTCAGGAGGTCAGACTGCCATGACATGCCTCCATCGGTATCTGTTGGGGCGCTTGGATTTGATGAAAACGTGAAGTTCGATGGATCAGCAATTCCCACTTTTAGCCGGGTGTTGGCTTGGAGATATGCTCAACCATACGGATGATTGATCCCAGACGTATTTGTTCGTTCGTGGGCTGGTCAAGATCCATATCCCCAAACCTCTGCGTAGTCCCATTTTTGGTCAACCCAGGTGGCCCGGTGTGACCCACGGCCCGAAACCACGCGCCGCCCGACACCGAACCGGAACGACCGACGACGCTCGACCGCTAGGGCGACGTCGCAGTGGTGGAGCTGCTTTGTAGGATGAAGGCAGCGGATTTGGAAGGGGTGAAGCACCCCGGGTGGGAAGGGAGCGGCCGGATCCTCCCTGACGAAACTGGCCCGGTTTCCAAAAGCGGCAGCCGGGTGGTTCATGGCGCTTCCCAAAGCATTTGTTGGCAACAGGGAGCCAACAGGGCGCATGCTTTGTTGCTGCATGTGACGGTCATCACTCCGCCCGTGCCCGAGCTGCACCAGCTGAACCTAGCGAAGTCGCTGGGAGGTGTGTCACGGGGAGTGTGTTGCCATGGGTGTGCATTCGAAAGTCCCGTGCCCATCGCTTTAGCGATGTGAAGCCATATATTGAAGACCAGCGTCGAAAGAGAGAATGACTCGGTGTTTCCTTGTTGCTCCCCCACCTAGTCAGTGGATAACCTTTTGACCTTTTCTGGGGATTGGTTGCTTCCCCACTCAACAAGACCAGGTGGAAAGTTTGCTTCGGGAACTCCGGCTCCGGCTCCTACTCATCATGCCTTTGTGGTGGCTCTCTCACCCTGTGCCTCGAGGCGGAGGTGAACCGGTCCCAGTGCGATCATGCCTCCCCACTCTTCGTGGCGGCCGAGAATGCCAATGCTCAAGGCCTCGGAGATGTCATGCGCACGTCACGTGGGCCACACAGCTGGGGTCGGAACGGTCGTCCCCAAGACAGACATCAATCCCAGACACGACACATGGGACTGCCATGACGGACTGCCGAGTGGCACGGCCAGGGCAGGGGTGGTGGACCTAAGGCGGGGTTTGTTTGGGGCGGCAGTCCTAGTCCAGTCCAAACTCAAAAAGATTCGGAGAATCTCAAGGACAGGGCGAGCGTTGGAGGGGAGAGAGAGAGAGGGAGAAAGACGGGGCAGATCATACCAGCTAGGACCCGACAGGACGGGGTGTCCAATGGAATAATACGACTCTTTCTGGGAGGGCAGAGGCTTTGGTTTCCACCAGATGCTGTTGTACGTATTGTTTCATTGAAAGGGGTTAGGATCTTGCATGGTTCGCTTTGAACACTGTCCACGCCGGGCGCGTAGAACGCGGAGGTGGTCACGTTGAACGCGAGTTTTCGTGAAAGCGTGTATATATATAATATATATATATATACGTTCGTCTCAGATCACGTGACTCGCTTGCCACATGTGTCAAGCCCAAATATGGGTTGGTTCAACAATGGCATTTACAGTGGTTTCAGGAGTAGATGGCACAGACCCCAAGAGATCCTATCTCGATGGGGGTCCATATAAACCACCGACCTTGGGGTTTGTGCCATTGGTCCTCTCAATCCACTTTGGCCTTCACCGACTTTGCAGGTGCCAAAGTGATGCAGATCCTGCTAGAAGCTGGAGCCGCCAAGGAGTGGAGAGGCTGTGGCGAATACATACCAACTCAGCGGGTGGTCAACCTTGGTTTTCCAATTTGGTCCTAATACAACGTTCAGCGTCCGCAAGTTAGGACGCTGGCATTGAATAGAGTCCGTGCGTTCTTTTCGTGAATCAAAGTGGAGTTGCAAATTCAATAAAGGAAACATGCACATTCCACAGATGTTCAATACTTCACCCACCCGCCTAAGAATCTGGGCTTTCTTCCTGGGGGAACTAATTACAATAAACTTGGTTATATATCCGGTTGGTTTTTCAATTTGTTTCAGCCACCATGGGGGGATCTCACCGGCCACTTGCTTCAAAAGATGGCCTCATGCTGGGATCTCGGAATATTGGCCTCACAGTCCATGTGCGTGTGGAAGAACAAACTTTTGCCGTCGTGTGCCTCATCTTCAACTCCAATCAGAAGACCCCCAGTTAGGCCAGAAAAGCTCAGAGCTTTGTGGCTGAAGCCAATTTTTGACGTTAATCCGAACGCAGGATCTATTGGCAGATGGTAGAGTTGGCATTCAGGTTTGCAGTGGAGCCGCTGGTGCTTGCTTCTTGTTGGTAAGAGATGCTTTCAAACCATCAACAATACATGTGGAACGACGCGGCTTTACCACAAGTCACTACAGCACAGAATGAGTAGGAGGACTTTGCACCTTCTGCGTCGAACAAACACTCACTGAAACTTTTCGGAGTCAAATTGTAATCCAAACCAATGCGTGTCAACATAATTATGTCACACAAAGAATTCCTCGACACAAATGTCATTACCCCTGCCCCACCATGCCACCTTCCCTGTGTTTGTGTGTTTTCTTTTTGCTTTTGATGATGTAAACTCAACCTCTAGCTGCATCTACTCCCACACTAACTGCATTCACCGACTGTCGCCCTTAGCTCAACCAAAACATTCCTCTTCCATACTTTCATACCGGGTCTTACTGGATCTTATGTGGCTGTGGCTCAAAAAAACAAACCATGAGCTCGCAGAACACCCTGGTAGCTGTTCCCGCCCCAGTCGTTGATTCCGTTCATGTTCGGTGCTCAACCAAGGTCTCAAACACCATCCCCCGCCGCGACCACCGGCCGATCACCGGTCTCGCTGCACCGGCTGATCACCTCAGGACCAAACCACGGAGCCGGGAGCCTCAGGGCGTTCTTTTCTCAAAGCATGGCCCATTAGATTACTTGGCAGGATCTTCTTTTCAGGGGGCATGATTAACATAATAGGCCAAGGCTTGTGGAACCACGGTTCGTCTTGGTGGAAGTGTTCCATCTTGCTCAGGGGTAAGATATGAGAGTCATGAGACCTGCCAACCTTCATAGAATATTGCCCTCATCAATTACGCTAAGATGCAGCTGCAGTTTAGGATATGACTGGATCTGTGACCCTCCACAGGTCCTCTGGCATCGCCACCTTCAGCGACTCGAACTTCCTTTGAACCGAGGAGCGGTCGAACTCCCCTGCTGGCAGCCGTGCGGCATGGGCGATTGGATTTGGTGCGGACCCTTTGCGAGTCCGGGTGCCCTGTCGAGGATCCAGCAGAGGTAGCTAGTGACCTCAAAAAAGACCCGAATTGCTGGGGGTACCCAAAATTCCAAGAGAGGTCACCTATGGGATAGTTTATAGATGTTCATAGGGTCCTTCAACCTGTGTTGGTTGTTGGGATCGTCGAACGTCATCGGGTTCTCAAAAACCTCTGTCAGTGTCGCCGGTGAAAACGGCTGGGTGGTGGTCTCAGCATCTCAGAACGCGGTCGCCGGAGTGGTCGAACCGGACTGGTCGGGCGTTCTATGCGGGTAGGCTAAGGGACGGCTTGAGGCAGCCGATTGATTCAAGGCGACTGACATGGCCCACAACAAGCAGTGAGGGTCAAAGACGGTGCAGGTGGCTTCGTTTGCGTGCATGTTACTACAGAGCAGATTTCTTAGACCGTCCAGTGATTAGTTTGATTAAACAACCCGATGCTCCAAACAGCATGTGGTCCCTCAAACATCTACTTCGTAAATTTGAGACCCCAGAAATAAAACCACATGAGGCCCAAGGGCCTTCTACTTTCGGAAGGTCAAGGAAAGTGCGTTGAGAGTCAAAGTCTAAGAGGCCTTGTTTTTGGTGCTGAGGTTCCGCGCAGACTTGAACAAGGACCGCCCCAAGTCCGTCGAAGGGCCAAGCGCCAGATTGGCACGGGACGTTGCCTGGATTGGTCAGGGCCATTCGCGCCGTCCACAAGACCAAAAAACATTCAACGATCAAGTAGGAGTGCAATGGGGTGCATGTTGTTCAGCTGTTTTGAGCTTCCATTTTTTGAGGGCACACTGAACGACACATGTTCACATTGTGCTTACAGGAACATGCGTTCGAAGATAGCAGGAAAGAGCGAGCTTTCGTCCATCGAGTGGTTTGCATTCAACTCTTGGCCGCGCATGAGAACAACCGACAGCGGGCAAACCTCAAAGGTATGACTAAGATCTTACTCTTACCTTTAAGTATGTTTTCCCTGGTATGTTTAGAGTGCTTAGTCATACCTTATGGTTTAGAGTGCTTGGTATTTACCCCTGTGACATTTAATTTGTGAATCCCCTTCTTTCGGATTCCTGACGCAAGTCCAAGACATACGCAACATTATGCAACGCATGGCTTGAACATCATTTGGGCTTTGTGTCTACTTACTAGGCTCCCTTCCCTTCTTGTGCCTGCCGGATGTCCATAGCTTCGGGTGTTCATCCGAACATCCGTTCTGGCTACGTCGCTACGTCTTAGCCTAGTGGCGCCAGTCAGACCGGAGATCCAGCCACAAATCCCTATCACAGATGTATACAGATGTGACAGTGCTGACAGCTTTGAGAGAACCTGCTTTTGGCACCCATGTTTTATTCTAGCCGTTTGGCCAGCCTGGCTAGTCAGAATGGTGTGGCCTGGCTAGAATGGGGGGCCCAGACGGCTGTGTTTATTTTCTTGCTCATTTTGTTTATTGCTTATTTCCTACGGATATGAACATTTCGTGCTGTGCTCCATGATCTCACATGTCAGTGCATGATTTTAGGGTTTAGTTGGGGAGACCTCCACACCATACCGAAATTGGGATGGCGAGAAAACCGGGAAAACCACGAATCTAAGTACTTCCTCCCCCCACCCCCCAAAAAAAATCAAACAAACATAACACAATAAAAAACACTCCCATACACTCCATGCATATGCTTACATTGACCCCCAAAACCACCCCAATTGATTGGCAGTCCCATGGCAGTCCCGTGGGGAGCGTTTGGGACTGATCTCCTCCATCCCCCACCGCTCTCGGTACAGGCGGCCGCCAGTGGTTGGAGCCCCTTGCTTTTGGCCGCTCAGCGAGGCTACACCGAGGCCAGTCTCGTGCGGCGAACCTCAACTCGGCGGCCGGAGTGGCTTCCAGTTCCGGCGGCCCGTTGCCCTAGGGAGCCAGCAGCAGGTGCTGCAGATCTCCTCCCCTTGGAACAGGGAGCCGTTTGGAGCTACAGGGAGTTCCCCAACCACTAGCTAGATAGACCAGCATGAAGGCTGAGTAGAGCTCTTTGTAAAGGAACATGGTCGAAACCTGAACTGTTCCACTGTTCAATCTTTGGGGAGTGCAAATGTTGGGAGATACACCGTCACCACCCCAAGAGTTCGGACGGAGGGACGTACATTGCAACGATTGCTGGGTCAATGCGGTTCGATGGAGTGATGAGTAACTTGGATTGGGAAGAGGACCTTGCTCCACTCGGAATGGCTTCCCATTCCAGTCTGCCTGTCGAGACCGGGCATGGTTCGGACTCACGTCAGCGCGTGACTTCACGTCAGGGCTGTTGGGGAAGTGAACTCTTGGGGAGGTGTTGAGAAATCCCACTCTCCAACCTCAGTTCATTGACCGACCGACCCGTGTTCTCACCCTGACTGACCCTGAAACCCCCCCTGACTGACCCTTGAACTACTAGGTTGGGCAGTCTAAGGTGAAATAGTGAAACTGCAAACCATCTCTCATCCAAAAGCATCCAAAAGCGACGACATTTTGCAAGATGCTTGCTGTCCCATGCAAGGTGGTGAAATGCTTGTGCAGCCGGAAGGCCTCGATGACTGTGGTGATGAAGGAGCGGGTCAATTAGTCGTGGTTGTGGTCGTGGTCGTGGTCGTGGTCGTGGTCGTGGTGGTGGTGGTGGTGGTGGTGGTTGTGGTCGTGGTCGTGGTCGTGGTCGTGGTGGTGGTGGTGGTGGTGGTGGTGGTGGTGGTGGTGAATTGTGGTGGTCACGCTTGTTGTGGTGGTCGTTGTTGCTGCTGGCGCTGTTGTCACGAGGTATCTCAAGCAGGGCCCAGACCCAGACACTTGCACTGGTATGGAATATTCAACCAGATTATCCTACATCAACTCACTCCTGAAACCACCCCAACTGATCGGTAAAATATGCAAGTCCCAAACTGGTCGTGTTTGGCGGGGGTCGTTTTCATCCGCCAAAGCGCTGCGCCGCCCTGCGGAGGACTCCTCCTCAGCCTTGCACTTGGCGGCGCAGGAAGGCTTTCGTGAGGTGGTGGAGGTTCTGCTGGAGGCGCCGATCGGAAGACCGGCGCTGCGATCGGAAGACTCACGCATGACCTTTGTGTGAACCTGTGTGTGTGTGCGTGTGTGTCACACATGACTGCCGATTTGTGTCAGAGGTTTCTCTCTCTCTCTCTCTCTCTTTCTGTAATATAATGTAATATATATCTATATTATGTGTGTGTGGGTGTGAACATCTGATGTTGTTTGTGTTTCCAAGTTTTACTTGGATGATGGGACTCATGGCATCGAAGGCTTCATCGAGGGACTCGGGACTCACATCCGAACCGCGGAGGTGCGCGGGCTGATACGAATGAGCTCCTGAGCGACGTTCCATGCCACTGAGCTGGAAGTGGGAGTTCCGTAGCTCCAACCTTCCACCTCGTGGTCCACCTGAAGGAAGGTACACCCCAAGTCGCTCACCAACAGGTGGAAAAGAACCCACGACCTGGTTTGGTCTTTGGAGGTGTTCGGATTTCAGGGTCTTTCCGAACAAATCCGAGTCTTCGAGGCCATGCCACGCAGTGATGATTTGAGTGCGGCCTTGCGACTTGCGCAGCGCAGATGTTTCACACCACTCACCAAGTGCCGCTTCCGGCGAGGCCAAAGCAGAAGTGAACCAAAAGCGCCTGGACGGCTCCTCAGCTGCTCATGTGGCAGCCAAGAGCGCCTTGGATGGTCACTTGAAAACATCCGAGGACACTTGAGGACGCACGGGAAGTGTTCGCCTTCCCCATCCGCCCGCCTTTTTCCGTCGAAGACCGGAACTCACTTGGTTCGCACGCTGGTATGTGCTGGTGCGGTTTCCCACCGTCACTCACTGAACGGACCGCCTGAGCCTTCAACAACCGCTTCCCCACGTCGTGTACTCCGTCCGTCGATCCAGGTCTTCAGATGGACCTCCTGCGGCTCTTGGAAGATTGGAAGGCGGACCTTCAGAGCACCAACGTGGACGGTGTGGCACCAAAAGAAGAACGGCGGGTCACGGCGATGTCATCTTTGCACCGCAACAAAAAAACGGTCAACATGGCTGGTGCGCAGTCAAACACGGAAGAAGACGCCAACAAGTTGGGCTGGGATGAGCAAAAAGTGCTAAGCGGCGGCAGCCTTTGAGGACAGGAATATTAATATGTAACTGTAGAGAGAGAGAGAGAGATTGACAAGAAGTTGCAGGAGTTCAGACGATGAGAAGAGCTGGGAAATTTTGGATTGTCAGCTGAGTCAGCTGCCCAACATTAGTCAAGCAGGACCTATGGTAGTCAATGTGTCAGGCACCTTGCCCGTAATGACCTCGTGGCTGTGGATGACAGGTAGACTATTGAACTCTTTTGTTCATTCTTGGTATCAGGGTGCCTTGACTGCCTGATCATTCCCACCCAATCCCGCAACAAGAGCAGGATCTGGATTCCCACCCCCCCTCCCCCCTTCCGCCCGAGAGACGCGATGGTCACTCGCGTCTCTCGGTCACGCCCAGGTCACAGCCCGATCGACCTGGCGGGCGGCTGCGCCAGGAGACCCCGTCGTCGATGCGACGCCTCCGCGCGGGGACCAGGCACGGAGCCCGGGTCCAAGGCCCTTTCACCCTTGGACGTCCAGTGAGGTGGGGGGATCTTGGTGGTGCAATTGGACTTGCGGGGAATGGGCCCAAGTGACAGTGATGGCTGTACCGTTCGAGTGTGATCATTGGGGGATGCGGTGCTAAACAATTATTCCAGGGGGTACGTCGATGGGTGGAATCATTTAATGTAGAAGCATTTATTTGGAAGCATTTATTGTCAGGGGGGTTCATAAGGGGTGTCAAGTCAACCCCCTACCAGAATCATTTTTGAGGTGGTGTGAACGATGTACCAGAATCATTTTGCACTGTCATTTTTGAATTCGCCTGAGTCTCAAGCATACAGATTTCTAATGATTTCTACCACTGAAATGGAGAGTCCATCAAATACAGAGAACAATACAAATAAGGACGCAGAGACAACAGACAGCAGCCAAGGAGATCCAAGGATAAAAGAAGAGATAACATGGGTCTGAGTTTCATTTGCTTTTGCTTTTGTTTTTTTAGTTTGATATCAGTTATCGTTCTTTTTTCCAGGGGGGTGCAGACTTCAGATGTCAGGAAATGATTCTGACCGTGGATGACGGTCAGAATCAATATCACCAACCCCCCTCACCCCCCCCCAGAATCATTTAAAAAGATTCCTGGCGGTCTTGACGTGGCCCCCCTTTATCGCATCCCCCATCAAACTTAGGTTAAACATGGTTAGACACGGATGGTGGCATCATGCTGCTGCTCAGCATGAGATCAGAACTTGGTTCAATCTTAGGTTTAAAGCTGATTCCTTGGATGACCAGCTACCATCAGGCTCTTCTGGACCTTCTCGCAAGAGAGGGCGCAAGTGAGTGTCCACAAGACCTTTGGCTAGCATTGTATCAGGAAGCCTTTGGCAAAGAAATGTAGACTCTTGATAATCAATCAATCAATCAATCAAGAGTCTACATGCATATGATATGAATATGTTTCCAGATCCTAAACTTTTTGGAGGGACCCAAGGTGAGCTTCAAGGTGCGTATGATCTCCCAAGAAACCAGGCGGGCCAGTAGCTAGCATGCAACCCCCAGCCCCTCATGTGGCAGGAGTGTGGCTATGTCTGAGAGCCTGGGAGCTTGGCAATGGTGCCAACTATGCCAGGGGAAAGTGTGACAAATTGAACTTCATGGTACATATGAAGATAATTGAAGAGTGCTGGTAATCTCACATCTCAATTGAGGCCAGATGGCCAAAATGTATAATGATTCGTACACTTTGGACTTTGGATATATGAACATGTCACATGTCCTTTGTAAGGCCGTGTGCCGTGTGTGGTTATTCCTGATTTGGCTCAGTCCCGGGGGAATCCTGTTTCGGCACACAGCACGACACCGGTTTCAGCACTCAGCACGCTATGGCAGAAAGATGCAGAAATTAGTTCGGGTCAACGGGTCAACCCTGCATGTGATGGTTTCGTGATGGGTTTGCTATGTCGTAGCGATGAAATTGTCAACTTTGCATGGCCATTTCAGTTTGGAGTTGTGTGGGTTGTTGTCGTCGCTTAGATGACCTGGACAAGAAAGGGTACATAATTCATCATGCTTAGCCTGGCTGATTAGCTGCAAACAAAACACATATTTGTAGTAGTTGATGCCCACCAAGAACCATCAATGAAACACCTTCCCCCCAACAAAATGCACGTCAACATCATGATCCGTACTTCACCCGATCCAAGTCGAGAGAGAGAGAGGCTGCAATCTCATTGAGATTGTCATCCTGGCCCTTTGCGCTTTTGCGCGGGGTCCCAGAGGGAAGAAGAAATCAGCCAACCATCCGCGAACACCGCAACCGGAACTGCCATGCGAGGGAGGATTCGGGATCGAGGAAAGAGATATGAAAAGAGGAAAACATTGAGAACATCGAAGGAGAACATCGAGTGCCTCAGAAAAGTTCTCGAAAAGAACACGTCCCCGTGTGTGAACTTCACGTGCATCATGCTCATCCTTCGAGCACCATGGATCATCTATGGACGTTCGCCTGGCCCGTGTGCTTGGGATCGGATCCCCAAAGGGGTGGCGAAGAACGTTGAATGGAAGTGACACGTGTCTTCAACATCGATTGGAAATACCTGCAGTCTTCGACCCAGGCGGTCGAGAGCTTGTCCTCAAGTGGATTGGCTCAAGGTCGGCAATCTTACTCGATCCTTCGGCAAGAAGCACACCAGGTCCAGCAGGGGTCAGGCTGCTCCCTGATCAGCCTGAGCTCCACCTGCATATGATCGGCCATCAGCCTGATCTTTTCCAAAACATGGCCATTGCCATTGCTCCATGTTTTTGGGTTATGGGCCAGTTTCATCTGACTTCACATGTTGTTTTGCCCGCACCAGGTGTTCTTGCTCACCTCCTTTGTGATGGCCGCCTTTCTTTCGCCCGGTGCCACGGATGACACTGTGGATGACACTTGGGGGGCCAGGAGATGTGGCCAGGAATAGCATTGCAAAAAAAACCTGACTGTATAACCTGACTGGACTGGACCTGACTGGATGGACGCATGCCGATGTATTGTTTTTTCCCTCTCACCTGACTGCCAAGTTCCTGAACTGACTGACATTGGGGTACCAGTTCTTGGACTTTGGAGGCGATGTCAACGCCCGAGTCGGACGACTAGTCGGACGGCTCGTCGGACTAGTCGCCACGGCCCATGTGTTGCGTCGGAACGAAGGCCGACTTGGCCAGGGCTTTGTGGGCTCTGGGTGAGATCATGCGACCAGGTCGAGAATCACATCATGAGATCCCTGCATTCCCTTAAACCTCCAGACGGAGAAAACCAAAAAACAAGAATGTCGGGAAAACCCTTCACCATCTATCAAGATCTTCAACTCCCCTAATGTTCTCCAACTCAGATCAATTCCTCAGCACATCGTCGTTGAAGGAGAAGCCGGTGATGAAGGAGAGTCTCTCTCCAAAAAGATTGCTTTTCCATGATTGTCCTCTCTCTCTCTCTCTCTCTCTCTTCCCCCTCCACCTCCCCCATCTTCTCCACTGAAAACATGTTTTTTAAACAGCTTTTCCACTCTCTTTCACCTCATCTTGAGTTGGAACACCTCAGGCAGCAGCAGGTGAACCTCCGCGGCCTCTGGGAGATGATCGCCCTGACGCTGTGGGCCTTCTGAGGGCGGCTCGCCGGTGACGGAGACTCGTTGAGTAATATGTGTTATTGGGAACTTGTAAAGCAAAAGGATCTCCAAGGTCTATGGATTCTACCTCTTCACGCCTGGGGGCTTTATATTGAATCAAGAGTCTACATTTACATTATACAGCTGCCAAGCTGCGAGAGTTCCGGCCTTGGAAAACGGGTGTTCCGGATTGGAGGCCACACAGCCCAAATGAGATGCTTATGGGGGTCAACACCTTGTTTCAAACAAAAAACATGGTTCTCCTCCTCTTCTGATGCCTGTGAGTGCTTTCTGGTCTCATGCCCTGGCCGTGTTAGTTCAGGCGTCCCGCGCTCATGATTTGATGTGATCATCGTTTCACCGTCGGGTGCGACCACATCAAGCGACAACCGAACATCAACCAGACACCAGGTTGTAGTGGAGACTCTTGATTTAGAAAGACCACCGGACATAGGATTGCAAATCTCTTCATATTGGGGAGGGGTTACGCCCCAGTTTGGTTGGCCACCTAGAAGTGGAGAAGCCTGTGAAGAACTAGAGGCCCTAGACTCCTGCCCTGGACCTCCAGAACACGGGCACCCAGAAGTTAAGTTGAAGACTTCAAGATGTAGATAGAAAAGTAATGAAAAGTAAATCCCTTTCAATACGTATTGGACGCCGTTTCTATTTATTCGGGGATCACTATGTTGTAGTTGAAGTGTACTCGCAGGTGGTGCACCTCGTAACGCCCGATGCCAGTAGTGTCCACATGATTTGTCGGGTGTGTTTGATGGACGGAAGTGTATAACCTTTTGAGTTGAATATTGTATCCTGTTTCAAACAACAGGGATGGTACTGGCAGCAAATTTCCTTAGGATTTTGCGGAGGGGCAATTTAATTCCGCAGAGAGGGGGTACAGGAAAGGTCGACAAGGAAGGTGCAGTATGTAGGAGCATTTTTCACCAAAGTCGATCACCACCTTTTCCTGCCACCAACTCGCGGGCATTGAAAAGGATCGTGTCTATGCGCCACCTTCCCTGGCAAGAGAAGGAATCCTGTCGAAGAGGATGTCCAAAGTAGTACCCGGTACCCACCCTGTGCAGAAGTACCAGCATGTGACCAGCTTTTGGTGCAGCTGTTTGCCTAAATTTGGCAAATGTCCATGCATTGGCCTTTTGAGCGAATCCATGGCAACCAATTGTCAGCGTAGTTTGTTCCTGAAGTGATGAACAAGCAGGATGATTTGATGTAGAGGATGTTCCATGTTTGGCACATCAATGTTGTGTTTCTTCTTCAGAGTCTTACACCTCCGCGTCAACGAAGCGCAGGGGGGTTCACCAGTCACCAGGCTCACCGTTTGTTCTATATTGTCGAGGCCGTCGATCGAATACGACCGCTCCTTGGTCTCCAGCACAGCCAGCATAGAAAGATGCATGGGTGCATGTTTGGATGAACCAGTGACAAAACCAGTCACAGGCAAGAGCTCTTGTTCCGGTACCCTACCGGGAGCAGATGGCGCAGCCTCCAAGAGGGTAAGGGCCCCTTTAGGGCCCTATTGCATGCAACTAGAATTGTAAGCACGGCCATTCAGCATGGCAAGACACCTGCAAAAAACCTACCAACACTTGCAAATGTTTGACTCCTGACCACAGACTTGAGCGTGAAGTTGGAGAACCTGTGGGAAATATATACGTGTTTTCCTGCTGAAGCCCTTCCAAGTCCCGGGCATTCTTCGGCCTGACAGATGTTCCTGAGCAGCGTGGGTGTGGCTGCCTTTTCGGATGGGCGGATGATGGAGGGGCAGGCCGGGGGCCAGGGGAATCGAATCAATGTTTTCAATTGATATTACATACATATGTTACTAGTGCTTGGGCCTTTGCTCACCTTAGCCAAAGGCCAATCTCCTGGAGAGGGCGATGGAAAAAATACAGTAGTAATGATGTCATATGTCCTCCGCCGTGAGGCCGAGAATTCTGCTCCTTTGACCAATCATCATATTCTCAGGGGCCGAAGGACTTCGCTTCTCTTTTTCCTTCATTCCTCAATGCATTGCAACATGTTGCAACACATGGGGGCTCCTGATCGTGTAAAGCAAGAACTGCCCGATCGCGTCCAGACCGGCCCAAAGGTGCCCGCGCGAAAATTCCTAGATTAATCTTTGAATATCTTTGATGAGATGGCTATAGTGGCCTGAGTAAATCTGTAGAAAGGGGCTTCATTTGGAGGGTTAAGTTCTATCAGTTCTATCTATCTATTTTCTGGGCCTCTATTGATCAAGTCACCTCGCCCATGCGTGTTGAATAGCCCAAGAAACCTTGGGTCTCGGTCTCGTCCATTTTATGTTGAAATACGACAGCAAGATGGACCAGCTGTTGTGGCTACAAGTCGGAGGCAAGGGAAACGATGGGCCGATAGACCACCCTCCTACCCACCCCGAAGTACCTCAACGTTTGGCCAACTCGCCAGCACCCTCTTGCCTAAGTGGCCAAACTCCCAACCGGGCTTTTGAAGATGATTCTATAGCTATGGGCCATCAAGGTGCGATCTCGTCACCATAAACGTTTTGGGTCAGATGCTTTTTACAGCATAAACGGCCCAGGGTGCCTCTGGAGACATGACATGCTCAGATGTGATCCAGGGTGCTCCATGGTGGTTCGATCATGTGCTGGGTGTTAGGGCTGATGTTGGGGCCTGGTTCCAGTGCCACCATGCTTTAAGGTAGATCTTTGGATGAATCAATCCCCAGAATTGGGCTTTGTAACACCTCGGCCTGGGATGTTCGAACTGCATGCAAGCGATCAAGCTTGCGTTCTTTTTCCCAGGATCCCGACACTTCCTGGCCTCTTCCCATCACCCGGTCCCCCCGGTCCGGTGGGGACCGGTCGAACCTGACCCGATGGAGTGGTGTCAGGTCTGTCAGGTCGGGTTGACCCGTGTCGGGTGTACAGGGTCGTTAGCCCATGGTTGGAGAAGGTGAAACGAAGACATACTCAGTAACAGTTCAGAAGACGAGATTTTAGCTGGTGGGAAGCGTGGTTGGCACTTGTTTGGCATTGGGTGGGAGGGCCAAACAGCGACCGATGTCATGGTTGTGCAGCTTGGCCGGCCACAGTCCAGCTCCGTACAGATCCTGTAGGCTCCAACTAAGCGCGCCGGTGAGGAGCTCCAGTCAGTGAGCAAGTTGGAGGAGCAACTCCAACAAGCTCGGCAACGGTCCAAAGAGCTCAGGCCAGCGGCGACCACCTTTCAAAACGTCCATCCGACGTTCTATGGGCATCAGAGAGAGGGGGCGAGGTTTGTCTCCGGCAGGGAAGTCACCACTGCAGTATGAAAGGCCAATCTCCTATACAGGTGCTTTTTAATGAATTGGCGGGACCTCCTTCAATGCATTCTAGCAAACGGCGCAAGTAGCCGCCCTTTTGCTCTTCCTTGTCCTTTTCTTCTTTCCTTTTTTAGTTATTTCGCTTCTACTTAATCTTCCTCTTCCCCTTCCTCCACGCACAAAGCAGAAACACAAAATGCGCATAATGCGTGTCCACTCGCGCAGCATATCTCGCACCACTGGCGTTTGAAAAGCGGCCGTGAAACCAAACACATATCAAAAAAGCAATCGTGTGATTGATCCTTATGCCCAAGCAATCAAGCCACATATGTTTTGATGGGTGGTTGACACCAAGGGGCAGCCCACCCGAAAGTTAACATGGGGATCCCAGAAGACTGGCCAGCCGGTGGGGTTCCCAAAAGCAATCCCTCCCAAAAACCTTTGTAATGCAGGGACGCTCGTTGAAATATTGCAATTATCATTGAATAGCATTGAATTAAGTGGAACACCACTAGTTTGTCGAAGAACATGTTCATCCTTAATGGCCCCATAAGGATGAACATGTTCCTCAACAAACAGGTGGTTTTCCCATGTCATCCCATGGTTCTTTCAGGGAGTGTAGCAGGCCTTGATGGATGGCGCTGCTTGCGCGCGCAGGCAGCAGTTGCGGTTGGAACTCGAAGCGGCAAGCGAACTTGAAAAACGACTGGAGAAGGCACAGTGAGCTGTGTGTTCAGCAGTCAGCAGTTATGTTTTGAACGGTTCAGATGGAAGTTTGGTTTGTTCAACAGGCAGTTCAGATTTCATATTTATCCTAGCTGGCAGCTGGCATTTTTAATGTGTTTTTATACTGCGCACGTTTTCTTTTCAAAGGCTTTGTCCCATGTCACGCCACATAGTTGGATGGGCCAAGTGACATGGTGTTTCTCAGGAAACGCCCGGTCCAACCGATGTTTGGAGGATGTTCTTCGATTTCCAGCCCTGAATGCATCTCAAACAGAAGGCCGTGAAAACGCTTACTATTTGCACATGAGGGAAGGAATGACCAAATACTCTGGCCACGGCTCACGCTTAGTTTTCTCGTTTCATGAGTTCAATGGTCACCTTTTTGTCGGTTGATCTACGGCTCGCGCCAGGTCCGTGCAGACAAGGCCGTGACGAGGCACGGCTGGGTGAGTCCACCCCCCTTCTGTGCCCCGGCTCCCGATGTTCAAACAGTATGGCATGGAGCCTGAACATGACACCCGCCAAAAGACCCGGAACGACCACCTCGCAGGGACCCCGTTAGACCCGTCCACCACCTCGGGGATTTCCCCGGTTTTTGCCCGAGTTCTTCTTCTTCCAGTCCACTGCGTTGGGGTCGGTCCTCGTTTCGGGCCGTGGTGGGGCGATGGGTTTCCCAGGTAGGAGAACAGAGGTCCTCCAGGTCGGCATCCAAATCTGAAGCACCATGGAGGTGAGAGCTCTGACTGAAGTGGAGGGGTGCTCTTATATAAGTCTTGGAAGGGTGCCAGGGTGCCCAGAAAAATCCACTCAGACTCACTGACTTAGGGACTCAAGTTGAACCACTCCTTTTTGAACACTGGAGGCAAACTGTAGGCATAAAAAGGTCGATGTCTTTTCGCAAAAAGGTGACCCTGCTAACCATGAACTGAGATCCGCCAATCAAGTATATTCGCAGTTCGATCGAATCCCAAACACTACAGTCGTCCATACTGGGCAGCTGTGGTGGATCATTCACTAATGCATGGTGCTTTGAAGATGTATCTTGCAAATCCTGGAGTTATTTGTTTGAGGCAGTTTTGGTGACCGGCGAGCATGGCTGCGTTCCCAAATGTATTGTGGTCATAAAGCTATCTATGCCAGCTGTGATGCGAATTCTATCTCGGGATGTGGTGGATTGTGCAGGAAGACAGGCAACATGAGAGAACTGGGTGACTGCCCCCCAGAAGCGGAGAATGCCAGGCAGCTGATTGCACAGGAACTCCAAGAAGTCAAAGTGGCACATGCAAAGCTTCAAGAGGCCAGTGGAGAAGAGCAGCGGAGCATGGGAAACATAGGGAAACTCGAAAAAAGGAATGGACACCAATTGAGAATTCTGCCCGGAAACCCAGACTGGGAGAAGTCACCGAAAACACATCACCTCATGGAACAGGATGAGCTGCCACGGACCCGGGCGTCCTACTCGTCGCGAGGTGAAAGGCCGCGATGGGACGCCCACAGAGCGGGCGCGTCAGGCGGGCGCGTCTTCCGGTCAAAAACGGAGGGTCAACTCCACCCGTGAAGGTCGTTTCCACCCATGGAGGTCGTTGAACTGTTGAACCGAGGTCCCTTTCCTTGATGGGTTGAGTGTATATCGGATTTGGATCGGGGTAGAATTGGTGATGTTGAGAGCTTGGCCAGTGAATGAGGGAGGGTGACTGGTCACCCAAGGAGTTTGGTTGAAAGCATGTGGCAATTGACCGTGGCTATGCTCGTTTCGGTGAGCTTGGCTTGCATAGATGTACCAACCACAGCAGGAACCCATGTCCAGATGGAACCCATTGTCTGAACTTCGAGAAGATACTGCACCAATTCGGCCTCTCCACTTGCAGGGCACCCCTCCCTACAATCCCCTACCTTTTCAAAACTTCTATACCAGCACCTTCATGCCGGGGTCACCTGGCTGGAAGCTCGCCCCCAGCCTACGATCTCCAGATAGGACACCCCGACTGGAGGGTCCAGGTAGTAACTCGCATTTCCCGCACACAAACCTCATGGCCTAGGCCCTCTCCTCGAGCGTTCTCGCCAGTGACACCGGGGCGTTGACGGTGCAGCGCTGCGACGTGCTGCAGCAGCGTGCGCGTGCCTTGCTGCACGGGGGGGGCCGACCTGGACCCTGGGCAGCATGGATTTAGACGTCGTGGTAAGTAGTGAGTTGGTGTAGGAGCAGCAGTTGTAGCAGTAGTATATCAGTAGTATTACTGTAGTTGCTGATGATGATTTGATGTTGTTGCAGTAGCAGTAGAAGTGGTGATAGTAGACGGCACGTGTCCATATCCACTCGACCTGCGGAAGCCGTGAGGAAGCCGCAGGCGGCAACAGCTGCCTGAGCGAGGCGCGGGAGGCTGCAGAGATCGTCGAGCAGTTGGAGGACGGCGATGGTATGGGCCACATTGACTTCCCGCTCAGGGGGGCAGATCAAGGGGAAATGTCCAATCCAAAAAAGAATGGCCGAACTGTAACCAGGGCCCCCCTGTTAACGGGATGTCTACTTAATTCTATTTATTTTACATAGCCTCTTGAAATCTCTTGAAGGTTAAGGGGTGTCGACTACCCGTTGGGCCATTGGGGGTGTAGTCTTGTATAGTTATTGATGCACCATTCTATAGCAAATGAACACGGCAACGGTCGATGTGCTGCAAATCTGCGGCCGTGCGCGGCTTCAGCTCACCAACTTGACAGTTCCATTTCTGTTTCACTGCCTATTCTAAGCTGCTCAAGCACAGTGGAGGATGTGTTTGCGTTATGTTGTTTCCTATGTTTTCGGTGCCTCCTCAGATTTCCATCCCAGTTCCATACAGCACGCATCGCGATCTCATCACCCCATAAGGGGAAAAAAATCCGAAGGACTTGGGCCATGGAGATGATGCGCTTTATCGACGCTTGGCAGAGATGGCTGGGTGGTTGGGCCACCCAGTCGCATGGGCCACGGGCCATGTGCGGCGACGGGTTACGTGTGGTAGGCTCCTGTGAACCGCAGAGCTTGGCCACAACGAGCCTGGCAAGATGGATCAAGATGGCATGCGGAGAACGCATTGGCCGGTGCCAAATGGCGCGAAACGTGCGAAAGCAACATGAATTGATCTCAACAAAAACAGATGTGACAGTGACTTCCTATCCTACTGGGAGTTGTTTTTGGAAGACCGCCTGGGAGACCGCTTGCATTGGCCATATATCCGATCCCTGGGTGTTTCATGTCCCCTGAAGAAAAAGAATGCAGCCAAAACCACAAAAAAGGGGCGTCACATGGCGTCACAAGAAGTCGTTTATAGCACATCATCCAATACTACCCAAACACTCCGCGGGACAGGTATCTATGCAATTGGTCCGCCTCTTTTCAATCACTGGCCTGGTCGAGTCAGACTGCAGGCAGCTCCTCTTTGCCTTAGGACCTAAGACCCCTTCTTACAAAATAGCTCACCCCTGCAAGGGTAGAGAAGACCGGACCACTTGACCTCTGTCGGTTCCGGAGCTTCTTCTCCCGGGTCGGGGCGCCCAGGAGCCCTCCTGCAGTTCAGCCTGAGGGGCTTGGAGCGGCATTTGGAGCCCGACGATCCGGCCACTTGGGCACGGACGGTCGAAGGTCCGACATTCAGTTCACAGGACTAGGATTCACCTAGGTGATTCACCTCCTTTGCAGGGAATTGAACCATGAGCACCCTGAATTGCCCTGATGACGCAGAAGATCACCGAATGATATCGATGTTTTTGTGTGCTCATGCAGCGGTGTGGTCACCAAGCAGACTTCGACGAATGAGGGCATCACGGTCATGTGGTCACATTGCTGTCACGTTGCCTCCGGAGCCTTTTGGGGTTGGGGATCGGTGGTTTCATGGATGATGAATGTACCATGCCAGTGGAGCGGAGATTGGGATCCTTTTTTGGGCGATGCCTTGGGACCCTTTTTTTTGCAGTGAAGGTGCTTGCAAGAGTCTTAACAAGTGGGTGATGATTTGGTGAGTTATCGCTAGCCACAACTCACAAGAAAGCCATGTAGGTTTGAGTGAGGAAGAATCCAACACGTGAGGGGTGCATTTTTCAGTATTGAAAAGCATTTCTAGATGGTACGTGTAGCCCATGGGGTGCGTCAGGGTAGGCCACGGTTTCTTGCTTTGTGTTGCTTTGCGCAGCAGGTGTCCCGGCGCGATATCATCCACCCTCCAGCAGGTCACCACTTGCGACTTTTAAGTCAAAAGCCTTCCATCGGAGACCTGTCTTTTAAGGTGCTGGATGTGATTAGATTTGTCCAATTCGACGTGCCTAAACGGTCCCATGCCGCGATCCAACACATCGAAGTTCTTCTGCATCGAAGTTCTTCGGCCCAAAACACGAGAGAGCGAGGAAGTGCTGGCACGGGTCCATTCCTTGGGCGTCTCCTTGGAGAATCTGGGCGAGAAGACCCTGGCTTTGCAGCGCCCTGGCCTCCAAGGGAGGCCTCCGGCTACACCGGCTTAGCCAACACCCCCAGCCTGGGTCCAGTGGGAATCTTTTTGGGGAACACGTGTTCTATCGTTTTCTACCTTGGAGGATGTTGTTTCTTTTAGAATGTTTAGACAGATCATGGCCATGGCGATGTTTTGCCACTTGCACATTTGTTGGATGGTTTGGAACAAAGTAAGCTGACTTGCTTGTTTATATATATATATATACATATACATTGTACCACAGCAACATGTTATTTAAAACCGGAACATCCGGGCTGCGCGCGTGAAAAACATCCGATCATTCAGCACCAGCCCAGACACTCGAGACGAGACTGCCGGAAATTCCGAGACCCGAGACCCACGCAGCCGCGGGAGAATGCCATGCCGTGCGTCTCGGACGGTCGACGACCTTCGCCGTGGACCGGAACGAACGACGTGAGACGTCCCCGTTCGCCAAGGTTCTATCAACGTGCCTATGAGAGTCGTTCGCAGCGTTTGGGGTCAGAACATCGAGACACCTTGGACACGTGGCTGAATCGAGCAGCGTTTTTCGAAGCCAAGGGGTGCAGAGAGGGATGGGCTGGGTTGGTACTGGTAGCCAAGGAGCCAAGGAATGAGGGCCACTCCCAAGACGCGTTGAAAGCATGGACGTCCCAAGCTTGGATGCATGTGTTGAGGAATTGCAACGATCTAAGCAGGCAGCGGATAAAAAAGATGGTCTTTGGAGAAATTATACATGTATCAATATTAACATGTTGTTCTCCATCCTGCTTGTCAACCTTGGTGAACCGGAACAAGCTTCCGGGCTTCATCGCTTTGTTCCGTTTCCGGGGTTCCCCAGGGACAGCAACGGTGAACACACCGACACCGCATCAGACAGCTCCAGCCCAGCCTACCACTTGCTCGCTTGCGCCATCCGTCACCGTCGTACGTAGACACAGTGACCGTCGCTGCACGAACTCAGCCGTCGCGTTTCATCGTGTTTGTTTACGTGTTTTTTGTGAAAAGAACGAGATCGGCAGTCTTCCACGAAGAGCTTTTAAGGAGGCTGAGACATGCTGAGACGGTTTGTTGTTTCAGGATGGAATCTTGCTTCACTCAGTCAGTGCTTTTCTTGAGGGGTTGAGGAGTCGGAGCCTGCTCAGTGAGCTAGAGCTGGAAGGATCATAGCGCGCCACCGAGGATTCAGGCTACAATTTGGCCACCTGCTATCGAAACGTGGGGAAGCTTTCGGACGCTCGGACGAATGATGACAGGGGAGGCAGATTTTACGTGAAAGCCGCAAGCCGTAGTTTCCTCATGATCCTTATGTCATTCATACATGTCTTTGTGAGGGCACCTTTGGCACTGAGACAACAGGTTTTGACCATATGGGTCAAAGCTTCCCAATGAATTGGCGTAACTCTATGAATTGCCTTGTGTTCGACGCTGCATTTGGTGTGGCCATGTGTGGCGTTTCGCTTCTGGCCATCCGCTTCCTGGTCAGGAAGCGGAAGTTCTCTTCGAGAATGTTCTCACGTGTAGTCAACGAGTCTTGGGGTCACAGTGCCCTTTGACCATTGACACGGCTGAGCAGTTGGCTGATTTATTAGAGCGGAAGGACGGGTGGAAGGAGACGGGACCAAAAGGAAGAGTAGAGGTTTCTTTCGGGTTGGGTCGGATGGTCCAACCCCTCAACTTGCAAGTGAAAAGCACACATGCATCATCTAAAGAGATCTAAAGAAGAGAGTTCTTTCGTTGCCCTGCTGAATGCAATGTTTTTTTTAACACAAATTCTTGGGATCCGCGATCCTCCGGTGCCACTACGATTTCCTCGCCAGGACCTGGTCGCAGCGTGGAAGCTCCGACGTTCACTCCTGGAATGGCCCCTGGACGGCGATAGAGGGATGGAGCGAGCAGGAGGGATGGAAGGTACACGAAGGTACTGAAGCCTAGCCAGGAAGTATATACTTGGGACATGGTCCCTTGGGCAGAATACTTTCCTTGACAAACAGGGGGTCAACTCTGCTTCCATGTGACGCTCGCAAAACATCATATCTTCTGGGCATTCTGGGGATCAGGCTGGTTGGAATCAGGCCAAGCTGCAAGGTGGAAGATCTTTGCCAAGCTGCCAACAGGGGCGGTTCGCTTCAGGATGGTTGGAATCAGCACATCCGTCTCCGTTCTGCCCAATTGAACTCAATCCGCCCCCGACGACTCGTGAGGACATCTGTCCGCTCGGTAACCGTGCGGTAACCGGTCCGTCAGGTCCACCCAGCAATGACTATGTCAATATGGGACTGGGGTTCTCTGGGTCATTCCTGACCTACCTGGACCTTCTTTCGGGGTGTCCTGGACCTGGAGGTCCCTTTTTTCTCGTGGTGGGCTGGGGCGAACTTCCAGCCAGGTGACCCCGACATGAAGATCATGAAGGTGCTGGTATGTTGATTAGGTTTCACTCTTCATTTGTCGAAAACACTGACAACATATGTCCAGTCCAGAGCGTCCAACGTCCTTTGGGATCGGGACCCGAAAACCAAGTCGTTCCGACCACTTGGAGATACGCCCTGAGACGCCTATGGCCGGCATACGCCCCGGTTTCGATGTGCATGGATGTGCTGGGCTTTGTGATGTTCAACGGATTCTCCACTCACTTGACTTACTTCAAGACCTCTCAGTCTAGAGTCTAGAAGCAAAACATGTTCTCCCCAGGGACATGAAACTTCAGGGTTTTTTGGGGGAAGGGATAGATAATGTAGTAATCAAAAATTACTAAAACCACCCATTTGAATCCATGTTGGATGGTAAAACCTTTTCAGGCCTGGGGGGTCTAGACATTGAGAAGACCTCAGTCCTGCCCTTTGCTCTGAAAAAAACCGACAGGTCCCGGTCCGCCTACGGCGAGGAGCACTCGTGTGTCGCGCATGACCGAGCGGAATGGACCAGATGTTCACGGCTGATTGGCTCATAAGGTATACATGCTACTCGTTTCTTCAGTGTAGAAACTCACCGTTTCTTCAAATCCCTAGTGATTACACCATGGTGGCAACCCTCATTTACTGGAACAAAAACCCGACCTTCCCTCCTCCCAATCTGCAGCTCTCTCAGATGTTGTTTCTCACCTCATATACCCCTCCCTCATTCGCCAGGACGACCCTGCCGCCCTTCTGGCCATGGCGAAGCTCGCCGGCGTGCTGAAGCGTGCGGCGGACGCCGGCGTCGCCAGTCGCCTGGCTGCGGCGGAGGCGTTGAAGGCCTCGGTGGCGCGACATCAGAAGGTCCTGGGCTGCTCGGCGGATGCGGAGGAAGGTGGCGGAGGAATCGGGGGGACCTTCTCACATCTCGGAGATCTCTTTGGTTTGCCAAAAAAAGGAGGTGTCGCTGTCCATTTACGAGGGGGGGTTTACATGATTCTTTACATATGTGTTTTTTCATCAATTCAATATCAAGCCTCTGTAGATACATGGTTTGTTACATGGTTTTACATTCCATATCAAGAGTCCAACGAGGGGGCTTTACACAAGTCCTATTTTACATATGGTATCATATGGTTTTAATATGTGTTAATCTAAGAGTCTACATACAGTCTACAGACCTTGTGACTTTGAATTCGCCAACGGTCGGTCTGGCATGGTATCTCTTCGAACCTCGGGGTTCGGCCCTTCGTTTGGCCCTTCGTTCGCCGGTGTTCAGAAGCCGACCTGTTGGGACCTCTCCTAGGAATCGGTACCCCATGGATCCGGTACCTCACTCTCATTTGGGTCCTTCAGGTCACTGGCTACTTCTGGCTGGTTTCCCCCTTCAGGAAAAGAAGGATAGGAAGCATGACTCCGTGGCGTAGCTGAGGAGCTGAGAGCCCAGAGGCCATCCAAGCCGCAGCAGAGTTGCTTGGATGGGGAGATGGGTGTCCAACCGGATTCGAAGGATCGGTGACCGGCGAGGGAAAAACATCGGTTCTGGTCAAGTTGGACTCTGGCGGCCCTGGCGTGCATCCTTAAGGTTGGCAGAGTTCATGGCGAGCTCTGGTGCAAAAGCGCCGCCTCGCCTCAAATGGTTTCAGGCGAATTCCGACCTTTGAAGAGGTTGCCACAGCCACAGCCACCCTTTTGGCCGTGTTAACTTTTTAGAATATAATTTAGTAGACATTTGTAGTCAAGAGCGGGAAGTGAAGTGATTCGTAGTGATGAACAATTGCTTGCGACGCCCGCCACGCCGCAGGGTTCCCGTTCCTTTGAGTCGGCATCCTTGTTTTCGCTTAAGTGGTTGCAACCGTTCGTTGTACGTAGTTCTTGTGATAATTTTCTGGTCATCCCTTTGGGTTGATCATGTCAGCTATCATGTGTTCGGTAGGCTGGAGGAGATCTTCTGCATGAAGATCAGCGAGATCATGCGTGAGGCTTGGCGATATCGACCTGCATTCGGACAGTGTGCCACGAAGGCAATGGCGGCATTCAATGAATGAATTGGAGGAATGTACATAGATTCGCAGGGTGTGCGTCTTGCAACCACATGGAAGCTCCAAGTGCATGCGAATGGGCATATTAGACCAATCTTTGTGATTAATTGATTTATAATTGCAATGAACCCAATTATGCACTAGGATGATTTCTCTCGGAATGCTTATTGAATAAATAATGCAAATTCCTTTAAAATGATAATATTCATTCGAAGAATCGAATATATTTATATAAGAAGTATTATATATTGAAATATTAATGAATAGGAATTCTAATATATTAATATAAGCGCCACTTCAGCTCAAAAGGCGCGCGGGTGGGACCACCGGGGCAGTGCCATGGTTTTGATTCGTTGACCTTTTCCTCACTGCTTGATCCATGCAGCCATTTTGCCACCTGCTTTTGATCGTCACCGCTTTTTGTCTGAAGAGTTTGGTCCCAAGTCCGGGCGGTATGGGCACTCCATATTCCCCAGATCAGCACATCTCTATGCCGGGCGCGAGGGTTGTTCCTCCTGTCTCAGGAGAGAACAAGAATTACACTACGATTCCTGATCGTGTTGCTTATCGAGCGAAACCGCACGAGGCTTGGGCACTGTCGGGCTTAGGCCCAGTGTCGTCTCGTACTAGGTGCACTCGCATTAAGCGTGCATTCACTCGGGCCTGTTTTCGTGCTCTCAACCATGGTGTAGCCATGTATAGGAATAGACCACTATACTCCTCACAGGTCCCGTTCCGGATCCGTCAAAAGTGGCACCAGAGCCTCATTTAGGCCACTAAATAGACCTCATGTAGTCCTTTATAGGTTCCGCCTGGCTTCCTTCGTGTCTCATAATGGAATGCATCACGTACTCTCTGTTATGCCACATGGCTTGAATGGTGCAACTAGGCACCTTTTGATCTTGTAATTGTTTAGGAAACTGGATGGCACATGACCAGTGAATGGAGCAGGCCTTAGTGGTACATCATCCACAGTGCCGATAAGTTCGCCTTTGTCCTCATTATAATTATGATAGGGCCGCCCTGATTAACAGAGACAACACCGATTTGTTTAGGCACGCCTTTTTTTGCAGGCCGCATGACATCTTGGCCATCAATTAATAGGCCTGGAATCCAATGGAGATCTTTTTAATCTCTTACTTGGGTTTTCTGAGGAGAGCGCGCTGAGGAACAACAAAATTAAATTGTTTCTTCAAAATTGAATGGCACTGCACCTAAACAACCCAAAAGGGATATTGACACCCTGGCGGAAGGAAGCAAGGAAGGAAGAAAGAAGCAAAGAAGGAAAGAAGGAAGGAATGAAAGAAAGCAAACAAGCAAGCAAGAAAGAAAGCAAGCGAGCAAGCAAGAAAGAAGAGGAAGGAAACAAGAAGGATTTTTTTCTTCTTTCTCTCTTTCTATAAGGCTTTTTGACCCTTGTTGGTCTTTCTTTCTTTCTGTTTGTCTTTCTGTTTTTCTTTTTCTTTTCTTTTCTTTTCTTGTGCGTGGGAAGTTCTTTCTTTTTCTTTTCTTTTTTTCTTTTCCAAAAAGGACATGAGTGGGAAATCGCTTTTCACACCTAATCCCTCCTCCTAGCTGAAGACAACATCATTTTAAAGAGATAGCGTACGCACCGTCAGCCAACACAAATCACGAAAGGTAACCTGGTAAGGACTACCTTGAGTTTGCTTTGCGAAGCAAAGGGACTGGCTTGAGAGCTTGCTCGGGACTAAAGATTGGTAGATCAATATCTAACACCCCCACCCCCCCCTTCCCATGTGATGAATGATTGATAAATCAATTCATTCGATCCCCCCCCCTCCCCGTCCCCTCCCCTCGTCGCCAGCACTACTAAATTCTGGACATAAGGTGAAGTCATGCGCTTAACAATTACAGCAGTACGACGCTGGCCATGAGGTTGCGCAATACAGCACGAACCCTACGCAATGAGGTCGCGCAATGCAGCTTCGATGCCGCGCGTGCGCACCCGGCAGCCTGACACAGCGCGTACTGCGTTTACAGACCATATTGCTCGACACTAACGAGTATCGATGCAACACAGCCTCTCTGCAAAGCCCTGTGGAGAAACCCCTCGCGTCGCGGAACCTCATTCGACTCAGCCTTATACCCTACAGGCAAATGACAAAGTCGTCTCTTGTTTATCTACATTGTGGGTTTTAGCTTGGGGGAAGCAAAGGTGGAAAGTCGTCTCTTCTCTTCTTTTCGCAAGCTGAATGTAGGAGTTTCTAGCACTTATTACTTTTTCTTGAACATATTGTAAATGTAGCGTTCACATACGGAGTTGAGGATATTTCATAGTGACCTAGATGATTCACATGTTGCGTTTAGCTTGGGAAGAGGTATCATGTGTGGCCATTTCTAGTCAAGTCAGCTCTTGGGTGCGCCCTTGCTACTCTTGGAGATGTCTAAGTCAAGTGCGATAAAGACAATGAAGGCCACGCAGCCCATGAAAGCCAAGAAGGCTATGAAGGCAATCGACAATATTTGATTTAGATGTTGTTTCAACTATGGGTCGAAAAGTGCCTGTGATAATTGTTGGCCTTCCGTAATAATGTGAAATCCTTATTGGGTCAGAGTCTCCCCATGGCAATTTTTGGCGGTATCCGGTATTTTTAAGTGTAAGCCCTGGAGTTCCATTCTATTGTATTTAATTGTTTTCGTTTGTTTTCACTTTGCTTGCATGTTGCTTTCATGTTACCTTTATTCTGATTCTGCTTACACTTGGCTGTCCTGTTTCTTTTATGCTGCTTTTAATTGCTTTTATATTGCTTTCATTCTGCGGTTAGTTGCTCTTATGTGTGTTCATGTTGTTGTCGTTTGTCTTTATTCTGCTTTTACTTGCTTTCATGTTGTTATCATGTTGCTTTGAATTTATTTGCTTTTATATGCTTTCATGTTGCTTTCTTCTGCTTTTATGTTGCTTTCGTTTTGCTTTCATTTCCCTTTATGTTGCTTTCGTTGTTGTTCATTTGGCTTTCACTGCTTTTATGTTGCTTTGAATTCATTGCTTTCATTTGCTTTTATGTTGTTTTTATTTTTTTTTATGTTGCATTCATTCTGCTTTGGCTTGCTTTCTTTTTGTGGCTCCGTTTGTTTGTATTCTGCTTTCATTTGCTTTCTTTTTTTTTTCATTTGGCTTTATTGTTGACATTTTGTTGACATATTTCGACTTTTTGAGGCTTGTTTTGGCAATGGGATATTACATTTATGATTCAAGAAGGATGATTCGGTCTAATTATGTAGCATTTTTAACGAGTACAAGATCAAGTTTGATTTGGTTGCTCTGGCAAAATGAATAATGTAATGTGAGGTAGCCTGCCTAATACTCATCTAACATTATACATCACCAATCCACTAGTCTATATATTGGATGACACCTTTCGGTGGCGTGTTTGTGTTTTAAAATATTCTTTCCTTTCTGTTGTGCTGGTAACCCTCTCCCTGGTAGGTTTTCCACAGTGAAGACTAAGACCTGGTGAATGAGGCGGCTCCATTGTTTTCTACACAGAAGAAGAAGGCCTGTGAGCCTGCGTAGCACACTCCAGAGAAAGTTGTCTAGCAGCAAGCGCTTGTAGAGCAGGTCAAATCTGAGTACTTGCTTGCCTTGAAGAAATTGAAAGGTATGCATTTGGAATCTGGCTACAAACACACTCACAAAGGTTGGGTGCCTAGCCAGGTTACTGAATGCTTTCTGTGTGGACGGGCTAAGCACTCGTGTTCTTGGCAGTACAGGGCCTCTGGCAAAAGGCGTTTGGTGACGGGATTAACCTGTCTATGCTGTGTGAAAGCAACCAAAGTGCTGAAAGTCAGTCGGTCCGTTCATGCGCTCCAAAAGCTTGGCTTGAAGCTAGCCGTTGTCACTGTTTCCCAGTTTTTGCAGCAGAAACGCGGGGGCGCTGACACTTGCTCCTGTGATGCTTGTAAAGTGGCGTGATTAGCTGGCTGACCCAACGCCATCGAGACGGGGTCATGGCGTCGTTAGAAAAATACATGCGCCAGCCATGTGCCCTTTTTGAATTCTTTCTACTTTTGATTGCTCTGTTTTTCACACAGTGCTGCGTTGCAGACACAGTGTTTTTTGTTGAATCTTTGAGATGCAGATGAGAGATGTGAGCGTGCAGCAACAAGTAAATTTGACGAGTGAAGCTTTCTGCGATACTTGTTCTTTACTAGGGGCAGCATTGTTTTGAGCATGTGAGTCGCAAGAGTGGGTGCACAGGTCTGTTTTAGGCGCTCGAAGTCCAAGGCTCTTTGTTTCACTTCTTTTTCCCTAGATGTGTCCGCGCCATGCCTCTAAAGACTTACAAAAAGACGCAGATTATGCGACACTCCTGCTTGGCCTTGGCAGACGCGTGCGTCGAATGGGGCGTTGCATGGCCTGACAATGAAGATGATTTGGTCATTAGGGGAGAGCTCTTCAAAGCCATTAGGGCTTCTATTGCGCCTACTGAGCCTAGTGAAGTTTGTGAGGGAGAAGGCGAGGGGAAGGGCAACGTGTGGGCTGAGGACTTTTGTGTTCATATCCGGATCTCGTCCGCATCTCGTCCAGATCTCGCCCAAAACCACCAACCAAAACCCTTTTTTTTTGTGGTTCAGGTGCTTCTTCTTCTGCTTCAGCGCCTTTACCAGCTCCCTGCGAGCCACCTCCAGACAAAGCTAGCTGCTGCGTCGATTGCGCTCAAGAGCTGTCTGGGGTAAATGCTTCTCCTCTGGCCACGTATTGTTCCAAGTGCTTCTTTTTCCACGTGTCTTTGAACAATCGAGGCTTGAAGCAACCGATCTCAGGAGCTACTCATTGCATTCTTTGCTCTGAACAAATCACACAAGACAGCAAAAGTCCTGTGGCAGGCTGCTGCTTCATGTGTTGGGAGAGCCAAGAGACCATAGTTGCCGCTATGCAAGCGGAAGCAAAAGACCGGAACATGACGGCAGAATGCGACGTAGCCACAGCAGAGCGCCTATGTGTTGATTAGGCAGACGGTAGTGATGTTGCGCAGCCTTTTCCTCCAAATGGTTGGAGCAGGCAGAAGCGAGAGTCCGAGATGGTGAGGAATGCAAGAATTCAATCCTTTTTGGATGGAGCTAACAGCAAATGCCAAAAGCACTACATTGAATTGTGGAAAGCAAGTTTTGATGAGGACAAGAAAGCTTTCAGAGACATGGTGACCTCTAAGGCAGCAGGTGCACCTCCTTCCGGGACAAGCTCTGGCCAGTCCACTTCCGACAGAGATGCTGGCAAACCATGGCAGTGCTTTGCAGGGGAAAAGCCGACCATTTGCTTGCTGCCTGGCTACACTGTGGAGAGGCTGCAGACTGACTTTGCTCATACATCTTCTTCGCCAGGCTCCCACGACCAAAGCCGTTGGGAAATGTATTGCTTGATTCGCTTGCTGATTCTGTCCCCGGACTCAGACTTGGAGCATGCAATGAACGCTGAGAAAGTCTTGTCAGATCTGCGTGTGAGTCGCAAGCGGCTATATACACTTGCGCGCAACTTTTCGCCTCCTTTTCCTTTATAGTGCCCGGTGGAGTTCAAGATGGGGCGCACTCCCAGCAAAAGCCTCAGCCACCAGGAGTGCAAGGATCTTCTTCTGTTCATCAAGTTCCACGAACGTACAGGCACAGCTTTGTCCATTCCCCAACTCGAACAAGCCATTGCGCCTTGGTGTTTGTTTGAAGCATTTTGAAGCTGTGTGAAATTGTTTCCACTTCCACTCGACCAGACAGACGCTTCCAAACCCCGTAGTGCGTTAGTTAGATAAGCTTTAATCTTGGCTAGAGCAACTTGCATGTGGGCAAGGTGCTGATGAAAATGGCAGGACAAGGTTTGCTTGACGACTTGGATAGAGCCCACCCGACCGACTTGATGGCTCGCATTGACGAACTCCGTCCTCTTTATGAAACTCCGGGCTTATGGAAGAGGTTCAAGGAATGGGTGTCTAAGCACTGTTCCGCTGACGACATGCTGTCCTGCACCAAGCTCCGTGCAAAACCTGTTGTGGAGGTGACCAGCTGTGAGCCTCACATAGTTGCCAAGGCATTCACCACTCTAGAACAGATGTGTGTCCGCAATGGCATTGTCGCTGATGATGTGCTGCAAGCTAGCGAGTCTTCAAGGCTAGCTGTAGTGGACGAGAAAGGCTTCAGCGCCAGGTCTGGCGGTCTTTGCGGGTTTCTGTTTGAAACAGAATGTGAAGGCTGTAGGTGTTTATATTAATTTTTTGGTACGCTTAGATGCACCTGCGCCCTGTCCAGGTCTGACCAGCATTGCCGTGGAGTTGTCACTCGAGCGATGCGAGGGAAATGCTCTACAACGATGGCGTCCTGCAGCTTTGACCATATCACAGTTTGCTCTTTCCTTCCTTTGAGTGGTGATTTCTTACCTGTGGGTTGCATTGTATCCTGCAAACAGCTGAACCGTCAGTTTAAAGATATGATGCCGTGTGCAGAGTTCTATGCCCATGAGTCCGGGGCACAAACGCCAAACACATTCGCTCACATGCTTGAAGTTTGCTACATTAAGCCCATGAGAGAAAAATGGCCAGACCATGCTTCGCGCTTGATCCTCTGCATGGATACAGGGGGAGGTTCGCTGTTGTATCTCAACCCACTTGTGGCTATCCTGTGTGAAAGGCATGCAGTTGATGTCTTCGTCATACCAAGTTATTGTACCAAGGCCATGTGTGCCTTGGACATGACACCCCACTCAACCATGAGTTTGATGTGGTCGAAATTCAAGGCAGAATATGCGAGGCAGACCGGATCCGATCTGTCCATCTTCGTTGCAGCATAGAGTCACTGCTGGACTCTCCAAGCAGAATGCCCTAGCAGGCTGGGCTCATGTTGGCTTTGTTGTTGGGCAAGCAATCAACCGCAACAAAGTGCTGGTGGATCGTTTCAACGAATGCTTTCAAAGCAAAAGGGCTGGAGGAGGACTCGAGGACAGTCCTGAGTCAAAGACATCCGGGGTTCTGGATTTGGTTGCGAGAGTTTCTCCTAAGCGAGAGCGTTGTTCAGCTCCTGGATGTAAAGCTTTGTTCTCAGTGGCTTACAAGCATTGCCCAGACTGCGGTGCAGAGAACCCTAAGTTCGAAGCTGAAGCCTTGACTTGGTTCGGACCCGGCAAGAAGCCTGGCTGGGTCAAAAGTTCCCTGGCTGCAAAAAAACTAGGACTCTTTGTTAGTGGACTCTTTGATAGTGGCGCCTTCAAAAACATTAGAACGGTCTGAAAGATTTTGTTCGCTTATGATTTCTATTTGAGAGCGGTAGAGGCATGGTACCCGCTATCGAACCTCAGACTTTGCAGGAGAAAGAAGTGGCAGGGGCTGCCGGCGACTGGCTTCAGAGTGTTCGCAAAAAAGCTTCAACGTCAACTGGCACTGACAGCACAACTGTTGCGCCTTCTACTCCTGCACCACCCTCAGCTCCAGCTCCCAAGCCTGCCCCATCCATGCCCGCACCAAGCACACCGGCTCCAGGAGTTTTGGCACAAGAACCTGGGCCTTAACAGAGTGAATGGGACCTGGAAAGCCCAGAACAATGCTGCAGTTGGATCGTCAAATGCTTTTCGGCCAAGCGGCAAAAGGAAATAGAACCTTTAGCCCGCTTTTACATCTCTTAGCTGCGTGCCGAAAAGGGCCCCTTGTCAGACAATTTTTACAAACATGTCATCGGGCCCCGATTGCTGGCCAGTTCGAAAGGACGAGATTCTTGGGTGCAAAGCACCAAATACAATCGGTCCAAGAGATTTGTCGCAGCTCCAGAAGAAGTGTATAAGAAGTGAGCAAGGAAAAAGAGTGCGGTGTGAGCACTCCATCAGCAATCTTTGCGTTGACATGGGGAACTGTGGCTTCAACCCCTTTGTTTGCAAACCTTTCTACCACTGAAACGCAAACTAAATGCAGCATCACCCTTCAATATTGCCAGAAATCTGGCTTAGAAGACTCTGAAGGTTTTATTGCGCTCACAATGGGCGAAACATCAAAGGGATGACTAAGGGATGACTTCCTAGAAACTGCGTTCCCATGGGGGAATACACAAAAGGGACGCAGAGGGATGACATTGTCCACTCCCTGTAGCGTGGCGAAATCTTACCGCATCGTGGAGCACACCCACCACAGCGTGACGTCCATCCCTGGCAGTACCGGCCGCACCCCTCCAGCACTATCCTTACAAGGGGGTTGGTCACTGCGGCTTCGACGCAACGCGTGCAGGCCTGTAATCCTGACACAGTGCGTGCAGCTGTGGGACCATAGCTGGTACACATGCGAGCGTTTACGCATTGCGACTTTTACGCGCGCCTGTTTTCCCACCTAGACACAAACGAGCGTCGACGTAACGCAGCTTCTCTGTAGAGCCGTGTGGCGCAATCTGACCGCAACGGTGTTCCTCTTGAGCCTTCTTGTGCTTTCTGGCTTTGTTGGTTTCATCCATGATTGACCAAGGGACACGTTCCTGAAACACCCGAGACAGTCCCTCACTAGAAACGGTCCCGACACGTCTCTACGTTTCGTGTTTCCCCGCTCAAGTATGTGTGGAAAAGATTTATTTTTGATTTGTGGCGATTTTAATACACCTCTAGAATTTAATATTGATTATGGGTGTTGAATTAATCCTAAATATTAAATTTAATCGTAATATTTAAATTAATGGTTCTATTTTTTATATTTTCATATTAATTAATAATTTAATAATTATTTCTCCTAAGAATAGATATATTTTTATATTTATTTATGATAATTATTAATTAAGGATTGATTTTATAGTAATATATATATTTTAAATTTATTGATATTTTGTTTAAATTATATATTTGATTGATTATTATTTTTTATTTAATAATTATGTATTTTATTATATATTTTAAAATATAATAATATTATTTTAATTACGGTTTGAAACCATTATTGAGGATTTAGGTTTGCTTTTACGTACCGATTTTCTTTTAGTAGAGAAAAGATGGCGATTATACGATTTAGGATTTGGTGAATTTATGACGTGAAAAAATTCTATTTTATTGGGATTTTTCGGATTGCATTACGATAATTTATTATTAAATGAATTGGTTTTTAACTTTAGATATTCGGTCGATATAGGTTTTTCGATGGAACCGAATTTCCGTTTGTTTGTTACGTTTTATTAATAAATATAATTGGAACATTTATTGGAAACATTGTGAAAAATCGTTGGGATTTATCGAGGTGTCGAATTTCACTCCGGATATTATTAGGTTTGTCTTCGGACTGGAGGAAATCGATTTTTGACAGAAAATTGGAGTAGAACTTTGCCATGTGCTCACACTCCTGACCTGGAGCATAATTTGTATTTCTTATGGCTAATTGATAGCACACATCTCACGAGCGCCTGGAAATCCTTGATCCATTGCAATCCTTTTGTGTCTTTTTCGTCCAGCCAAAAACCATGATGATTTTGTTGATGCCGCCCGGGGGGCACCAGATGCGCGCGACGCAGCGGATCCACGGATCGAAGCCTAACACGGGCAGAGCTACCTCTGCCGGAAGTGAATAATAATAAGTAATATTAATATGGTCTAAATTAAAATAGGTATTTGATCGGATTCGATTCCGATCGAAATAATAATATAAATAAAATATATGATAGAAATTTATTTGAAAGGTTTATTTAATTGAAATTGATTATATTAAGAAGAATTGTTTATATTTATTGGTGGCGTCCTTGAATTTTGTGATTAGATTTTGCATTTTGATTTTATCGAATTTTATTTTTATTGTTGTTTATGATTGGGTTCTATGGTTGGGCTTTGTTTTGTTTTGTATTTTTTTATCTTCGTATTATTTTTGTTTTGGTAATATCTTTGAATTCTGTTCTTAAATTTTATGGATTTTCATTTTGTCCTTGTTTTGATCGCGCCCTTGAATTTTGTGATTGATTTCGAATTCATTGATAAAATAATTTATTTTTGGAGGAAAAATATAATTAAGGCATATTAATAAATTGATTAATATTGATTTAAAAAAATCATATTGAAATTATTTTCTATCTATATTGAATATTTTCTAATATAAATTCACAAATATATATATTTCTGGAACAAAATATCGTTATCGATGATAATATATTCTTAAATTTATATATAATATTATTTAAATAATTTTTTTAAAGGAAATTTGATATTTTTTAAATATAAAAGATATATTATAAATCAAAAAGATTAAATTTATAATATTATCTTTAAATTAATCCAATATGCATTGAATATTATATAGGAAATTCGATTAAATATTTAATTCGGACCTATATTTATGTGTTATTAATTCGCCATGGGGAAATAAAAAGACAGGGATCAATTATATATGTCTATTTGTTAGGTGAAGATCTTTATTTCTTCTCCTTTCTTTCGTTTTTTCTTCCGTTCTTCCTCAATTGCGAATTTGGGATGGTAATGTTATCCGTCGGACCTTAATTGCCAACCTCCCCCCGAATAACAATATCGATCGCCGGACCCGCCGGACCTCATTTACCAACCGACGACAATATGATCCGCCCTATCTCAATCGTACATCAGAAAATATATTAGATAGAACCGAACCGAAATGAATATCTACAGATATGCCAAATAGAATACCAGAAAGAATATTAAAAGATATGATAACATGAAATTCAAAAGATATATTAGAAAAAAATAAAAAATATATAAAAATAATATCATAATGAATATCCGAAAGAATATCCGAAGATATACCAGAAAAAAAATATAGATATTAAAAAATAGATTAGAATCAATATATAACAATATATATATATCACGAAATAATATTAGAATATATATCAAAAAATTATAAATATCGAATATATTACAAAGAATATCATAAGATTTTCAATTATTATTTCCGGACGGTCGTATTCGTCTCCAAACCTTAATCATCAATTATCAAAAATTACCATAAAGAATATCAGAAAGAATATCGCAAAATATGCAGAATATATGCCAGATAACATTATAGAAAGAATATAAATAAATATAATAGAAAAAATATATCATAAAGATTATTTAAAGATATAAAAACAATAATATCAAAAAATCTAAATAAAATAAAATATTATAAATTAATCGATCAACAAAATTTATATATATATTGAATTATTATTTACAATTCAAAATCAATTCTAATAATATTATATTTTGATATATCTATAATTAATCAAATTGGGTCACTAAATAATATAATATATATATAAATTCATTATTAAATATCCGAGATTAATTTTAATTAAAAATCCTTTCCTCGAATAAAATGAAAAATGGTTGCATTTCAATTAAATATTTATACATTAGAATATTCTTAATATTCATTTCCGGCAGAGGTAATTCTGTCCGTATTGCATTTCAATCTTCTTCACATCGGCTACGTCGTGTATATCTCATGCCCCGGTCGATATAACTAAAATATTTAATATATATAAAATATATATATTTTTTAATATATATATTTATAATTATTTAATTATAATGTTATTTTTTTCCCATATAAGATTAATAATAAACAATTATCATTATAATAAAATACTATTATATTATTCGATTTATATATATATCATTCGATTTATATATCCATAATTCGTATCCAAAATTCCAATGTTCATTCAAATCCCTTGCTTTTATATATTATTCCCCATCAAATTCTGCATTCCTTCCACCAAATTTATTCCATTCGTCCGAAGTAATCAAACGATTAATTTTCGTTATATAAAATAAATCCATAAAAATTTAGATAAATCGATTCTTTTTTATCCAATATATATTTCTTTATATATTAAATAAATTTATATATACATATATCATATTATTAGAAAATATCAAATTATTATTATTCATACTATAAATAATATATAATATTATTCTTTATATTAATTATATTTTTAAAAAAATATTATATTATATTATATGTTTATAATATATAATAATAATATATTATCTATTTATATTTCATAAATTATATATAAATTATTATTATAATCTAATTTAATATATATTTCCAATTCCAAAAAATTCAATAATATATTTTAGATTTATTTTTCAATGTTCGAAATATTTTTTTTATATATATATATATTGATTTTAATCAATCAATCGATTACATATTTTTTTTATATATCCAATTATATATTAATTATATATTGATTGTCTTTTTAAATTATCTCTAGCGAAGATTTATGGATTTATCGAATGGTACAAGTCTTGAACAACCAAGAATTCGGGGATTAAATTAGACGTGTCAAGCAAAAGATCATTAGGCCATCAACCAAAGAATACGTCAAATGATCCCCTCCATGACATTTCAACCATTTATAGTCCACATCGTGTGTTTGTGGTTGTGTTGTGTTTTGAGGTGCGAAATTGCCCAGTGTGATCTGGCCCTTGCAGTTGAGGCTCGTTCGTGTCCACTGCCTGGCACTTGGTGTTGAAGTCCGGTAGTGACCACTGAGATCTCGCACTCGCTGTTGAGTTCTGGTAGTGCCCACCTCAATCTGGCGCTTGCTGTTGAGGTCCGGCAGTGCCCACTGCGATCTGGCACTTGCTGTTGAAATCCGGCAGTGACCACTGAGATCTGGCACTTGCTGTTGAGGTCCGGCAGTGCCCACTGCGATCTGGCACTTGCTGTTGAAATCCGGCAGTGACCACTGAGATCTCGCACTTGCTGTTGAGGTCCGGCAGTGCCCACTGCGATCTGGCACTTGCTGTTGAGGTCCGGCAGTGCCCACTGCGATCTGGCACTTGCTGTTGAAATCCGGTAGTGATCACTGAGATCTGGCACTTGCTGTTGAAATCCGGCAGTGACCACTGAGATCTGGCACTTGCTGTTGAGGTCCGGCAGTGCCCACTGCGATCTGGCACTTGCTGTTGA
>CAXAMN010010668.1:591858-653049 GCA_963970005.1 Durusdinium trenchii | reverse complement strand
CCACTGAGATCTGGCACTTGCTGTTGAGGTCCGGCAGTGCCCACTGCGATCTGCCACTTGCTGTAACTTGCTGGCGAGGAGGAGAAGGAGAGGAGGAGAAGAGGAGAGGAGAAGATCTTTGATAAAATCTAACAATCCTTACCTGGCAGGTGGGGAACTCCGAAATAACATTTCTTGATTTCTGCGGCACCAAAACAGAACTCCAAAATAGTTTGATTTTGTCAACCATTGTTTGATCCCCACTCCGGAGGTCCTGGAAACTTCGACCAACGATTGCACGAAGTGCCAGCAGACCAGTAACTAATCCTATATATATAATATTATATATTTATAAATTCTATTGTATATTGTTTTGGTACGGTATATGTATATATAAATTTCCGAACATATTTTTCCTTCATTCAACTTACCATGAAATTCAAGGGCAAAAACCACACATTCGGCCACCCCCTCTTTGGCCTCGTCCACCCGCTGCGAATGGACCACTTCAGCTTGAATTCCCGCACGCTCGACCGAGGCCAGAAAGGCCTGACTGACTCAGCGGATTTGACGTTACAAGTACTCCTTGGGCATATCCCACTGGATGATTGTTAGTAAAGGCTTTTCTCAAAAATAGTGATGCACTTGCTCCCACTGTTTCGACTAGTGCCAAAAAACACACCCCCATGGTACACGAGTAGTCAGGGAATTCCATGCATGTACGCTTCTTCACGAACACATCACATAGAGGTGGAGTTCACCCCCCGTGTTGGTACAGGAAGTCGTCTTCCACGGGACTATTTTGCACGTGCATGTCGATGAGTCAGAGAGTAGATCCTCACTTTCCTTTTGGGCAGAAAAGACGTAAGCCCATCCAAAACGATTGAGAATCAGAATCAGAACTGTCAACGTGGCGAACATGTGACGTGTGCATGTGTAACGAACTTCAGCATCCCCACCCCACCCCACCCCTCAGCCCCATCTCTGGCGTGGCACATGCTAGTGGATCGCTGCAAGTCAAAGTGGCTTCACAGGACGTGTGCAACAATGAAACCGAACAAAAGGACGAATGCAAACAAAAGCATGGAGGTCATCTACCGATATACCTTAGATGGAGGTCATCTACCCCCTACCCTCAAATTATGTTTTAATGAATCCGTTTCTGCCACCGAAAGGATCACACACCCGGACAATCCCATATGAAGTCCCTTTTTCTGATGTGTCTTTTTGATGTTTTTTGGGAGAGGCGGCATCCCCATGTTCATCGCCCTTGAGTTCCTCTCGCCTCCACCTCATTCCGCCTGCGAGATACGCAAATCAGCGCACGCTTGGCCAGCTGCGCAGAGCACAGCAACGCGTCGATGGAGCTGGGAATCTCGGGACTCACAAAGTCATAGCCTGACAGCTCGCGTCGGGAAATCTAGACTTGTTTGTTCCAACTTTTGGGCAACTTTTTGGGAGAAGGACTATGAAGGACCGAAACGAAGATCTTTTTCTTTTTGGATCTTTGGGTGGAAATCCAAAGGTTGGATCATCTGTTAATATCTGATCCTGCAGTAAGCACCAGGCGGACAACAAGCTCTTCATCACATCTTCTTGAGCGAACCACTCAGAGAGCTGTAAAGTGATGAAAGGGACCATCCATAACTGTCCAACACATGGGCAAAAAGAGTCCCTGGTAGACTTGTTGGTTCCTGTATGTTCCTGTTTTTTCTTGCATATTCATCAGCATTCTTGTCCCATTCTCTTCAACCATATCTTAAAAGCATTCCACTATTCAGAACTCACACTGGAAATGCAAACATATGCAAACTACCCCCAACCCCAAAAAGAGCCGTTGCAGGTTTTGCTGAATGAGACTGACTGGGCCACTGACCCACGTGTCTTGCTCGATTTCGTGCAGGCGTAAAGAACCGCGTGAAGGTCTCTTGGACAATGTGTGTTTGGGTATCGCCCACTAAACCAGGGGCCAGTGGATGATGATTGCTATTATTGTAAATATACCACAATCAGTTAAACATGTTGAAAGGCCAGGCGGCCAGACTGGTACTTTAGTCTTACAGGTTTACCCAAGGCCTTTCTCAACAATTGGAATTGATTCCTTCTTTTACCCACACTACCTGGTCATGAGACCGAAATCGCGGTCTCACACGAAATCGCCGTCTCGGAGCTGCAATCGGCCGCCAGCGCCCAGTCGAAGGGCGTGTTCTGCTGCAAAGGCTCTGCCAGCCGGTGGAGGGGAGTGCCCCAAAACCTGGACCCAAGACATTCCGTCCCAGCCGGTGAAGGGGGCGTGTCTGAACGTTTCGTTCGAACGCTTGTCAAAAAGACGCCGCTCAAGAAGCGAAAGCCTGGGAATTACATTACGGTGCCCCAAGAGAACCCAACCAACTGAGCGCCCCATGAACGAAAAAAGCAAAAAATGCCAAACAGCGAGTGCTTGTTTGCGTGATCTGAGTCGAACTGTGTCTGTTCTGCGGCGGTGCATTTCATGTCGGTGCGCACGGGGTGGGTGTGTTTTTTCAACAAAAACATCGCTGAAATGGCCCAACCAACTGGGAGATGTGATGTCTCGTTTCGCCAGCGGCCCGGTTGTTGGATCATTGTGCTGGTTCCGTTCCTCCTTTTTGGTCAGGTCATTGTAAGCATACAGTTGACCAAACGCTGTGCACCGTGCACTTGTATCTGCACGTCCTCGACATATACATGAGCCGGGTCACAGTTGTCGAGTTTTGAGCAAGAAACCATGAGAAGTCTGCACTGTCATGGGAAAGCTCTCTCAAAATCTCCATGAACCTTTGTGCTGAGTAGCAAGGGGCAAGTGCAGCATCGACTGCCCAAGCAGTTTTGTGCTAAATTCCGCCTCCTTGGATTTGCGGGCCTGGGCGCCTGGGGAATCAAAGGTCACTGTGTTGTATTCATCTCCATCTCCGGAAAGCGACATATTCTCAGCGCAGCCACAAAGCCTAAGAAAACATTTTAGGATATCTCATATCTCTCTAAATCTCTCTTGCAGGTCTCCAAATTTGTCAGGGGTAAAGCTCCCCCAACCGGTCTCAAATCCAAGTCAGACTGTGCTTGGCCTCATTTGAGAAGTCCAAGAGTCCCGATGGGGGAATGGCTCAGAATAGATTGTTGTATTTCATGCACAAATTGCGAACACATCTTTAAAGAACAATCCACTTTTGATCTGTATGTGCACCCAACAATTCCTCTATAGGCTTTCTAAGGCTCTCTCACCCATCAACTCATCTAGGGTGGGTCAAGGGACTGGCACACGTGCCACGCAAAGACATGTTCAACCGGTTTGGGGAGGTGATTTGATCACTCATGCTGACCCCCTCAGTTTCCCTGGAACATCGAAGCTTGGTCCACCTGTTTGATTTGGGGCGTCCCCAATCCCGCACAAAACGTGCGGCAAATCCACTCTTTTGGTGGTAGGGCCAAATGCGAAGATTTCCTCATCAATCCCAGGTCTCAAAAGCGGCAATGCACTCTCCACATCTGTCAGAACCACCGGCATTGCTCCTGAAGATACTGTCAGTGGCTTTTCTTTCAATGGGTGGTCTCATAAAGTCCTGCTCCCCGACCCGGGAAAAAGGACCATCAGAACAAACAACATGGACCCTATTGAGTGGGGAAGACTCAAGAAAGTAAAGCTGTGTGGACTGTTTGCGGTTGCCCTGGTCGCCACACAAGCAAGGTGTGTCATGGTTCGCCTTCGCGTGCACGTGGATGGGACCGATGGGACCGATCGGACTCGTTGAGGAACAAGTTCGAACCTTCCACCAGCACGGGGATTCTCGATGTCCTCCAACCGAACGGGTGACACCACCTTCCGAATCGCTGCTCCTCGCAGTGCTGCGTACATGCCCACGGCACCACAGCCAGCTCCCAGCTCTAAAACACTCCTCAACGGACGAATCGAACACTCGTGGTCGTGCTGATGCGATCCCAGCCTCTCAGCTGTTGGCAAGGGGACTCCCGGAGTCGATCCGAATTCCGGCTCCCCAGCGACCGGAGACGACCTGCGGTCTCGAGGCGCCGAGTGACGACCTGCCTCTCTCGTAGGTTGGAGGTTAGTATACCAAGTCCATTGAGCGAATTCACGTCTAAGAGTTCATACCAATAATGCAAACGCCCCTCACCAGGTCTCCTTCCAAACGAAACCTTTTTGACTTGTGCCGCTGGTAGCAAGGTAGCACGACCATGTGTACATGGATGATGAAAACTAGAAGCACAGTATTTAGTGCAAAATAGAGGGTGAACAGCTCGCAACAAAAGTGTTTCTTTGCACTTGGCTCGGCATTCCGCTTCAAAGCCTTTAGCTCTGGAAAAGGCACGTTCCTCGTTTTGTCCCCCAAAGTCTTGAGGTTGTAATAATGGACTTCACCTTGAGCGCATTATGGCAATAGTAGTGAACTGCACCTTGAGCGCAGTATGGCGCGGTGGTCCCAAATGATTCTTGTTAAACAATACAGTACCGCGCTTTGATACTCCAAAAATGATCATCCGTGACCTGGTCGTGGAATGTGGGTAGTGACCATCCGTGGGTGATGGTGCCATCCGGAACCTCAAACATGTTGTGCCTGTGGGGAGGTGAACACGTCCAAAGTCGTTCCAACCAGTTGCCAATGGAGATGCCTAAGGAGATGCCTAATGGACAAGTCTTGTCTGGGTGCCCAATGGAGATGCTTAAGTAGTGTAGGGTGGTCCAGCCAGGGCACCCAGACAAGATGGACCAGGTACATTCTTAATTCACAAAGGCTGAAATGTCTGAAATAGTTGAACACATCACACCACCACCAGCAGCAACCACCACCGCCACCACTGCCGCTGCCGCAAGCACCACAACAAGCAACCACAACAACCAAAACCATCCAAAACCACTTCAACTACGCGAATGACCAAAACGACCACAACCACGACCCTTGCGACCACCATGATGACGACGGCGGTGACGACGACGCAACGACAACGTCAACGACAACACCACTTTCGATGCGATGGCTAGCTCCCTCACTTCTCCACCAACATGCAGGTGCTCAAAATTTCCCTCTTCTTCCACCGAGAATCTCCAAGGCCTTGTTTTTTCAACCACTTTACTCCTTGAGGAGATCTCACATCATCAAACCTCCCAATACACTCTGACTCACTAACATGGTTACGTGGAAAACCCCCTGTTGGTAGAGGAAAATAGTCTTCCAAGTGACCATTTTCCACTTCCATGTTAGTGAGTCAGAGGGTAATTAGATAGAAAAAGCAGCCAAGTCTCTTCTCTTTCAGCTCTTGGTCCTCTAAGGTGGCCAAGTATGCCATCAACACCTCGCGGTGCGACTGACCGCGACGTGGCAACGTGCGTACGGACGTGCAGCGATCGAAAGGCGGGCGACTCCCGGCACCAAAGAGTAGGCGCCCTGGAAGAGACCAACATGGAACCTGAAAACCACCGGGTTGTAGAGGCCAATTGTCTTCCAGTCTGGTCCATGCCATCAGGTTCCATCTTCATCTTTTTGGGTTCGATGTAGCGATCGGTGGGGTGCCCAGCAATGTTGAGTTGGGCGTTGAGTCATATCTGGTGTCCATCCAGTCTTCCTGAAACATCTCGATACCAACCAGAACAACCGCGTCACGATGTTGTCAAGGTTTTGACCGTGGCTGTGCAACAAAAAGAGAAAATCAAGCTCACCTTAAGAAAACCAGGAGGCGACTTCTTCCCCTGGCGAACCCGTGACACTACCCGTGAGCCTTGGCAGCAGGCCACAAGCACCACGCACACCACGCGTCACCTGAGCGTCGTTCACGGACGTCCAACGTCAGGTTTCTTGGTGCTGGGTCCGATGTTGGCCCCTTCCCACCACCCCCCAAAAGAACAAATCAAACCACCGGCCTTTTAGGAAAAAGAAACAAAATTCACTCCCATTTTTCCCGTGAGGTTCCCCAAAAGAACAGTTTAACACACACACAACCCCCAAAAACAGACATCAGAAAAAACCAACCAATTCCACTGGTCATCTCATCCAGTTCGGTGCGTCAAGCATCCATCCACGTCTTCCGTGGGATCCTCGATGAGCGAGAGCTTCAAGTGGCGTACGGGGTCGACCTGGACTGCGCCCGCGAGCTGCCGCCACCCACAACAGAAGCCCAAAGACTCCAAGTACAAAGCACCGGGGACCCATGAGGAGGTTGCCTTTATTGTAGAAAAGGTGGTTCCAGGGATCAACATGGGCATTCCATGGAGCATCTGGGAGTATAGTAAAGAAGTCTGTTAAGTCTCTCATCAACTTGTGATTGAAAAGATTCACATGGAACCTAAACAACAAGACATCGACCCGTGTGCTACTTGCTGTCTGAACAGAACCTGGTGAATTGCAGGTGTCAATGCAACTTCCATGAAACTGCGATTCTCTCAATCTCTCTGTCTTTTTCCATGGAATACATCTCTCTGTCAGCTCAAGGTCGTCTGTCTGAGTCCCCAAAACTCCTCTCACCATCGTCCACACACCGATCCCAAATGCTACTCCCCAGCCGTGCTTCCGCCCAGCCGAGCTGCTTCCATCGTCTTGGTCCAAAGCCGCGCGCCCCGCGCGCCGGACCGCGCGCCCGGGCTCGCCATGAGGGACCACCCCGGCGAGGTCCGAGGAGTCGGAACTGGCTAGAGCGAGACAGCGCACCCCCAAGCAAAAACGAGGAGTGCATCATTGAGTGCATCATGAAAGTATTTTAATGTATTTTATATGTCTGGGAGTGGGTGATCGTCTTATATAGGGAAGTGTTGGACAGTTTTAGCAAGGTCATGACTGCTGAAGACCATGAAGCTGGGATAAAGCTCAGCAATTTCAGCTTCCTGTTCGAACTGTCCATGTCACCATGTCGATGTTGTCGAAGAACAAACGACATGGACCTCTGCTCAAGATATGGATCTCGGCTCAATGTTCACCACAGTGTGCGTAGATATCATGACTATTGAAGAACTGTAACAACTATGATTTACCAATGGATCCTAAGCCTTGTTACCACCAAATAAGGAACCAGGGTTTCTAGGTCTACTGCTGAAGTCTGTGGAAACACTGGTTACTTACTATATCTTACTATAGTGGTAACTGGATACGCTGGGTTTTGTGATTGTTTCTCCAGAAGAGAACTCTTTGGAACAACTGAAAATAAGAACTCCTTTTGATCCAAGTGTCTGGCCTCTCCTCTTCACAGTTTCCAAACGTAAATCTACAGTAAAGGCCATCGAAGGCACGAGCCTCTTTGAAGGCAATGCACAGCCTAATCTGGATGAGCACGCTGGATGAGCCAGGCAGCCAGGCCAGCGCGAGATGCTGAAGCTAAAAAGCGCAGGGTCTTAGGGCAAATGAACCAATGCTGTGTGCATGTGTCTTTCTTCCTTGGTAGCTGGGGTGTCCAGCCCGATGCTTTCCTGAACTCCGTCGGACGCCCCAAAAACGAAAGGCAGTCCCTACTGACCTCTTGAGCGAAGTGAACAGTCAGGCAAGGGTGCTTCACCGCTTGCCACTGACTGGCTAGGCGTCTTAGTTATGATTCATGGCGGTATGAACACCAACTGCGGCACATCTTTACATGTTCTTCATTGACGTCCACAGCAGTGGTTACGAGCTCTCTCAGTGCGCCGCTTTTGGCCCTCAAATCACGAGTCTCTGCGCAAGGGCCGACCAGCATCGTTTGCCATCTTGCCCTTCTTATTTGAACAAGCCCAGTGGATGCAGGTAGACTGTCCTATATCTTTCAATTAGCCCATGCTTTGCGTCAGTGGCGAGAGGGTTGCCAGTGGCCAATGGCACAGTGGAGAACCTCTTTCCGGTCGGTCGACCGCATTCCAGAAACCACTCGGCGGTCACGTGAGATCTCACTGCTGCAATCGGCGCAGTATTGCATCAAATCCATGTTGCCTCGCAGTATACGCCACGGGTGGAATTTGATGGGATGCCAGGTGCCATCAATTCAACAGTTGCCCGTGGGTCAACACATGTCCACACCTTGTACCAGTGAAGAAACACGAGTGTTAGTTCCTCTGATACTTTCACCTCCCTTGGCTTTTGAGCACAATATCAGCAATTAGGCAATTAGTCGCGCTCATCCATCTTAGTCTTAGCCTGGGAAAAAGAAACATAACGTTTCTATCGCCTGTTCCAACACCCTTGCCGTACGTGACCCCAAGTGTCTCTTCTGTAGTCGAGAAGATACAACTTCCACCTCTGCAGTGTGATGAAATGTTTCTTCTTCGCAGCGGATCAATCTAATGATTGGGGAGATGGCCTCTTCGTGCGACTCTCCATTTCTGGCGGCATTCCATGATGAGGTGGGAGTGCATTTCTTCTATCTACACCACCCTTGCACCAAAGCCATTCCAGAAGGTTCACCCACACCGAACATCATAATATTAGCACACCGCTCGTGTGAAAATGCAATGGGATTCAAGCTTTGCCAACACAAACACTCCCATCTTGAAACACTCAGCGGCTCAGCGCCAATCCTATGGTGACTATACGATGCATTTCCTGGGTGTATCATGGAGGTCCCAGTACGTAGTGCAGGGTGGTCCAGCCAGGACTCCCAAACAGGATGGTCCAGGTACATGATGTCGTTTAGATGCTCCTTTTTGCATCCTTTGGCCTGTATAGGGACTGAAGCAACACTTGTTGGTCGAACGGGATAAACCACCCTCGTCTCTTGTAGTTTGGCGGGGGAAGATTGAGCTCTGCGACTCTGCAATGTTCCCTCGCCATTGCTCGCTATTCACTGCATCAAAGTGCATCAAATGACATTCAATGAAGCTCATGTGCCAACAAAAACAGAACAACTGTTTCATATGTACTTATATCTTATATATACTCTTATATATGCATGGTACAGTAATGTGCAGCAACAGGTTAAAAGCGCTCACACGTCGCCCTAGAACATTTCAGGTGTCAATGTATGTAAAATACCCATTGCAAATTTGCCAGGGTGTCCGGGGTCTCACCACCCATTTTATAGATACGGAAGGATGGAATTGACCCGCTCATGGAAAACAAAGGATATGGCCAGGGGGATTGCACTCCGACTCACTGACATGGAAGTGGAAGAGCCCCTGTTTGTAAAGAAAAGGCCCTTTGCAAGGAACCATGCCATGCCACTTCCGCCGTGATTTCTTCGTTCTCGGGTGTCCCAAGTGTTCGACGGACACGAGACGACGAACGGGTCAGCTGTGTTCATCGCCACCGCCTCGCCAGCTCGAGCGCGGAGAGGTTGTTCCGCGTCGGCAGGCTGGGATCAGCACCTGGGATCGACGAAGCGGAGCTTGGCAAAGCGGTGCTTGGCTCACGAATGTGGCGAATCAATAAGAATCTTCCATCTTAAGAGGATTCTTAATTCTAAAGAACGGTTTTTCTTCCTATCATCAAGAGCCTACCTTTTGTTCAACCTCACCCGTCTCATCTTCCGGTGGCGCAGAACGCGTGCCCTTCGAAGAACGCGTGCGCGCGCCGTTCGCGCGCGCGTCCACACAGGCCGCCGGACGAGCACGCAAAAGCAGCTCCACCATGGGGAGGGAGCCTCGGGAGCAGGTTGAGGCTGGATGAATGGCGAGAAATTTGGGTAAACTCCATGCCTGAATCTGCTTGAGATGGGTTGAAATTCCTACTTATCCCATTCTTGAATCTGCTTGAGACGGGTCAAAATCCTACAGCCCTTGCCAGAATCACGGGGAGTTTGGGGGTTACACTGTGCTTCGACCACGGAAATATAGTATCACGTCAGTCAAGCAAACGCCCACCGGATATGGTCGTTCCACCATCTCATCTTCCAACATGTTTTCACCCAAAGAGTTGAAAGTTAATAGATCACACCCACTCCATTTAGCCTAGAAGTCCAGTTCGACGATATTTTGACCGACTGAAGTTTTTAGGAAAGTCCTTGACTCGGGTCACCTAGTCCGACCATTCCTTTTAGTTTTCTCTTTATTGTCTTTGACTCCCAGGTTTTATGCAACCAAGAGAGGCTGAGAGACCACATAGGACCCTGTCGTGGTGCATATGGGATGGGCTATATATGATATATATGGCTGTTCAACCTCTCTTGCAAGTGTGTGAAACTCCTTGGGTAGTTTCGGGGATCAATGTAGGCGTGGCACCTGCGAGTGACTAACCTGAGACGTTGGTGTAGAGTCACTGCCACGCTGACTGTGTGTAGAACGTGTATAGACATGCGTCAAAAGACACGCATCCGTTCCAGCTACCTCTGAACAAGTACTGGCACTGTCTTAGATTGTTTTATCCTGTACGGCCTTCGACAAGCAAACGTGTTATGTCGTACGGGGGTTGTCAACTCCGCATTACAACCTTTCTTTGTAGAATTAGTGCTCATGCCGCTGTCCTTGCTTTCTTTTTCTCAAAGCTGTGCTTTGAAGTCAAAGGTCAAACATAATGACCAGGAAAAACATAGTCACCCACGGTGCATCGTTAGATTCCAGACCAACAGTCACGACTGGGGTCCAGAACAGCACACACACCACAGGCAAATCAGTGAAACGCTGCGAAAAAATCGAGAGGATTCAAGAGGCCTTTCCGGGTGTTCCCCCCCAAGGTCCAAAACCCAGAAGAAGTTCAACAACACCCGACACCGGTGTCCTTCTGGGTGGAGGCAGGGGATTAGGTGGCCTTGAAAATTCACGGCTAGCAAGCAAATCGATCAACATTCGCACTATCACTACGGAGGCCCATGAGTTAGGGGTTGCCTTAGTAAGCTGCCGCTGTTGGGGTTGCCGTACGGTACGTACTTTCCAAACCACTGGTCCCCCCACACGCCATCGGTTGTGGCCTTTAAAGACGGCCAAATGCAAGGGCGTGCAAGCATCTTGACGGGACCTGGGCAGAACGGCGGTTCCGTCCTCCGAAACGGTTCTGCGATGCAACCGCGGCCAGTGGGGCCAGGAACCCGGGTCTGTTTGGCTGAGGGCGAAGCGAAAAACATGCTATATGAATGGTAATCTTTGAAGGTGCGTTTTGGGGTTGCTGCTTGGCAGTTGTCTCATCTTAGATCTATCTGGCGGTCCTGGAATTCCTATGCAGCAAACGTCAAACTAATTATGAATGTTCAACATCGATCAACATCAAATGAATGGACGCTTGGGTTGGTATATAGGGAGTTCGCCGTGACATTCAGCTTGACAAACATCTGAGGGTTGAGGGTGGTTGCCTACAAGAACAAGAGCCCTCCAAAAGCCAGAACTAAACCTTCATCGTTTGCTCGTCAGATCATCAGCATACCGGGATAGGGTCTAATATGGCACCATGCTTAACCTAATATGGCACCGAGTCCGTGGTAGTCGGTCCTACTCGGTTTCGAACATCTTTCCCCGAGGCCCCCAGCCCGTAGAATTGGTGAAACAAAGAAAAGCTTCGTCCCATCGTTTTGAAACAGGCCACCATCCCTCAAAACAAATGAAGCACCACTTTGCATTGCACATCATTGCACATAAAACAGATCAACATCTGATTAAAAAAACAACTTGACCCTTCGATTCTTATGGCTTGTGTAGGCATAGTTTTGGGGTTCCTATGAAGCCTATTCGCCACTGCGTGGTTCCTATGCTGACAGTCCTGACACATGGCTGTCAGCGGTCGGGGAGTCGGGGCGCATCCAAACCGCTGTGGTGACAGGAAGGTTGACGACGGAGTATATAATGCCCTCAAAAAAGATATTCAGTACAACTCCCCTGGAACATGCATTGGAAAAGGGCTTCGGCTTCTATCATACGTACTGTGGAGATCAAGCTCCACATAACATCTGTAAGTTTAGATACTTGGGTCGAAGATCAAAATACCAAGAACGTTCTAGGACCGACCCCGTTCTAGGACCAAGAACATGAGGGTGAGCGGAACGGGGACGGCGTGTTTCTGATATACTGTAATTGATTTCTTCTTAATTAATTCATTTTGGATGGAACGACTCACCATAGGGTTCACCGGGTTGATCCGGAGCTCGGATTGGCCAAGGAGCACGTTGGGATCAGCCCGGCCTTGCTGGACACAGCACGACTCACCAAAGGGATCAGTCCGGCTCTTCCGGCCGCTCTTGGACAAACGCTGCAAATCTCTATAGACTTACAGACTTCTATAGTAGTCCCTCTCTCTATAGTAGACCCTCTCTCAATATATATATATATATATACCAGCAGTCACAAAGGAATGCTTTTTGGTTTTTATTTTTGAGATCTTCTAAGTGAGTGGATATTGGGCACCCCTTTGATGGTCATGGTTTGGAACATGAGAAAAGATATATATCTTAAACCGAGTTGGAGGCAAAGTAGTCGATCCCTCACCCAAACCCATCCACCCATTTTCTCATTCAGCGGCTCTTCGTGCTGACTCTGGAAGCCGCCAACAGGCAGGCTCACGTGCAAAATGCTAGTTGAGCCAGGTGTTCTGCAAATCTACTATAATCCAAAAATGGGTTATTTCCGACACGTTTTGACACGCACTGGGGGTATGCAAAAACCACCCGACACGCACCAAAGGGGTGCCTAATAGACACCCCTTTTGTTTAAGTGAGTGGTTAATGGGCACCCCCTTGAAAACCACCGACACGCGAATGACACGCATTGACACGCGTTCCAGTGGTGGTTTCTTAAAAAACAAGGTCAAGCGGAAGATGCCTCTGCTGAGCAAGGGGTGGTTGGTGGAGACGTGTACCAGGGTTCATGCTAACAGGAGTGGTTCATCCCAGGACTTCCATCAGAAAAGAACTGAATTTGTGTCACCCCTACCACATGTCAGATGTTATCACCAGCAGTCACAAAGGGGTCTTAATTGAACACCCCCCCCTAAGGAGCGCTTTATAGGCACCCCTTCGTGACTGCTGGTATATAGATATAGACTATATATATAGATATGGGTGGTGTTTCTGGGCTGTAAACCGAGCTTCTCAAAGTCCAACTGTTCACCACTTGAGACTCGCGGAACCGGTCCAAAACCGATGGACGGTCACCGCTTCGTCTGAAACCGATCGCTGTGGAGCGGGTCATGCGGCGGCGGAGCCGGCGGAGCAGTCACCGAGTTGGTTGAAGAGTCTCCTTCCTCACCTTCAACATCCTTCAACCAATTGGATCTATGGGGTGAGGAATAGCATCCTGAAACCCGTACCTCGAAGGGGGGTGAATTGGATCGGGAATGATGCTGGACATGACCTTGTCATGCTGTCAATCAAAGGAGTTTGTCCATCCTCCTCAGCTGTCAGGTGTTCAGTGGTCCCTAGGTCTGATGGAATTCTGGTCTCCAAGCCTCGATTCTTCTTGTTTGGTCGCAACATGAACTTCAAATATGTGGACTGAAAGAAAACAACATCTGTCATGTAAGCAAGTTGAATCCACGGATGTAGGACATTGTAGGACCGTGTCCGACGTGTCCACGCAAATTCTAGCACTTGGCCCTTGAGTTACTTGAGTTGCAGGACTACAAACAACAAAACACACATAAACACACATAAACACACACACACACATGTTTTTCATGTTCCAAACGGCTCCAGACTTCTTCCCATCATTAACGATTCAGCAAGCCTTTTCTACTAAAGTCTTCTTTCCAGGATGTCACCACTGGCTTCTGCTCGAGGGACCCACCCTCTCCAGAGCCATCTACCAATGCCGGTCTTCTGGTTTTAAACAAGTTGGATATATGATATACAAACCTATAAAACAAGTCTCAGATCTGCTCTACAACACCCTCACAACTCCAAGTTCCAATCCCAAACCTTCTAGTTTTTGTCCAACTCCCTCCATAGATTCTCAACACTTGGAAAAGAAACCCCCACCTAGGTCGTTTCCAACTTCAGGCGGCCAGATTGCCCCGGTGACACCGGCGCGGTTTTTTCGCCCCACGGCGGTGACAGACTCCGAGTGCCCCAGGCGTTCCAAGAGAACGGCCGCTTCGCCTTGCATGTTGTGATTCACCTCGTCGGTTTCGGTTTCGGCCCTCGCCGACCGGTCGACGAACTGCGGAGGGTGGACGAACTCGTCGCGGTGGCGCGGTGGCGTGGAGGGGCGTGGAGGGGCGTGGAGGGGCGTGGAGGGGCGGAGGGAGAGAAGGACAGCAGTGCACCGTTTTTTTGGACCAAAAAGGATCTACAGTATACCCTAGAAGTCCAAAGACTATACTGTATTTTGACCGACTGAAGTTTCTAGGAAATTCCTTGACTCGGGTCATCTAGTCAGACCATTCTTAATTATAGTCTTTGACTCCCAGGGTATATATTTGCTGCTCAGGGCCGGTCCTGATTTGTTCAAGGGTCCCAAAATGTCCCAAACCTCTCCTATCAAGGGTCCGGCCCCCATCGAGGGCCCGTACGGATTCTTAGGGTTAGAGATAACAAAGATGAGGGTTCATCTCCAAATCACGAACTGCTGAGGCCTGCCCTGCTTGCTTTTGAGCACCCCACGTCCAATCCGTAGTTGACAGGCAAGTATCCCTTTGAGATCACCCATGTCACTGAAGCCTTGAAGGGTTCACTTGGGAACCCTCAAACAGGTCACTTTTGAAGAAGTTGGTTCCTGGACCATAAAGCACCGGACTTTCCACTGACTGGTCTTGTTTAGTGCGAAAACCAAATCCCCCAAAAAGGTTGAGAGGTTATCCACTGACTGGGTATATAAGTGGTATACTGACTGCCGATCAGGGGGTCAATGGAGGCCTAGGATGCAGTCCGGATGGTCTCCGGATGGTTTGGGATGGTGAAACCCTATTTAGAAAACACCCACAGAAATTGCCTTCTTTTAAGACAATCCATGTAATTATGGAATAGTACAGTATACAATTATATCACTATTTGTCCTGCTGACCCATGTCAGTAACTCTTCCACCACCACAACCCGCCTTTGAACCCCCCCGCGACCGTCATCTCGGGCCGCCGCCGTGGTGTGTAAGGGGCGGCTGCCGTCGGGACTGGGACGAACAGCAGCGAACAGCTGCCGTCGGGTGAGGGGGATCTTGTCCGCTCCGAGTCCGAGTCGTCCGAGTCCGGAGATGTGTGGGTTTGTTTAAGCGACCAGATCTGACAAGCAAATCGGCTGCCAGGACACCCGAAAATGATCAAGCAAGACTCACAGTGTACAATTATTTTTATTGTTCAGCAAGAAGAATTATATATATACTTGGTTTGAAAGCCACGAACTCCAAACTTGGACCATTAGTCGCCTTTCCAGACTCAAGCAACCAAAAATGAACTTGTCTGAGCAAGGGAATTTTCAACAAACAGATCAAAGAGGTTGCATGGAATGAGCAACTCCTGAAACTTTTCACCCCAAAAAGGTCACTCTGAAGCTCGTCTTCCAAGCCTTCGGTTACTCGTTCACACCCTTTGTCCACTTGAGTCAAACTAACAAAGTGCATGCCCGATTGACATGGTTTTCTTCAGTAAATGGACCATGTGCATCATTGTAAGATGACCTGTGCAACCTCTGCACACATGGCGTCTCCACCCGTGCAAAAATCATTGTGCATCATTGATCTACTTCGGACGATCTGTCCATTCCTGTGCTGACTGAAAGCTATCAGCCGGCATTGAACGCACTTCCACAATCGTAGGCTTAAAAGGCTTAAACGCTACAGCTCGGGCTCCCAAATTCTGGCCTTGGGATTCCACTGTGGTTTTCTCTCCTAGACTTCTGGTTGTACTGATTCCATGCAACACCGTTCATATACAAAGAAGCGTGGCATGTACACACAGCAAGGACGGAGCTTCAGACTCCAGGCTTCGTCCGTGACTCCTCGGGTTCCCAGAGGTGACGTCGTCGGGAAGACGCTTCACTCAGGAGCCCTGGCTTCGTGGCAGCATCCAGGTCGGCCTCGGGATGGGCTCGAAACGACGGCCCATTTTTCCGGGGCAAAACGGGAACGGGAGGACCTGCAGGTTGGCTGTTGGGGGGCGTGTGGTCCCCAAACGATTCAACCGCATCAAGACACAAAACAAAACAAAGCACTGGATTTCACACTTGGAGTGGCTCAAGGAACCGGTAAAAATAACACATATTCACCAGAATCACCAGAAGGGGATTCAACATGATTTAACCGTATCACACAAATTGAATCAATTTGGCTGCGGACATAGCGGCTCATGGTGGCTCTGAAATACTTTAAGGGCTCCGTCCTTCTGACACCAAGCAACAGGACTGTGCAACTAAGACAAGTAGCCCCAATTTTAGACCAAATATTGGACAAACACTTGCCTGGACCCCTACAACACCTCGCAATCTAGTGGATCAAACCTCGGTCATCTTGAAATGCAAATGCCCGCCTGTTCCAAAGGCATCCGCCCTGCCTCCCAGCACCCTTTTGCCTTGATGTCGATCACCGTGCGCAGGGCCACCATTCGGCGGGGCGCCTGTGTGCTGAAGATGGCAAAATCCTTGACCAAAAGGGTGTGGTTCGTAGCCCCACCAAGCGGGAATCATCCAACTGTTTCCGCGTAGACAGTGCAGACTGCCTTTTGTTCTGTTCAATTTGGATTGTGAAACCATGTGACTCCTCCGGGTGTGAGGTTCTCAAACTATCATGTGGTGTGAAACCTCGTACCATCATTTGGTCCAATACTACTTGGGCCCTTCCAAATCAAACCAACTGGCAGGCTCTAAGAGTGAGACCCCCCGTGGACCCACGTTTTCGGCGCCTGAAGACCAGGGTTCAGGACCAAGGCCAAGGCCGTAAGACCCGAGCGACTTCGTACCTGCGCGGGGGGGGGAAACACGAAAGGTAGAGACGGACCGGGTAGCAGTCCCGAGCGGGCTCTCAAGCTAGTCCCTTTGCTTCGCAAAGCAAACTCAAGGTAGTCCTTACCAGGCTACCTTTTGTGATATGAGTCAGAGGGTCCTTCTTCATCCCCAAGTGGTTAGGTTGAAAAATAGACATCTCTGAAACCATCACCTAGCTTGGAATTGGTGGAATCTGGTTTGCTCCAGATGTCACAAATCTGGCTAATCGGATGTTGCAAATGGAGTGCGACAATTTTGAGCCCGACCCCCACAGATTCTTCACAAGCCACACTTGAAACATGTCTCCTTGTACCTTCCCTGCAAAAAACATGGAAGTGGACAACCCCGTGTTTGTGGAGGAAAATTGCCTTTCCAAGGGCCATTGTCCACTTCCATGATTGTTGCAGGGTAGCCTTCAGCTCACTTCTATACATCGAAGGTGACACATGTTCTGCCATGGGTGACGCCATCTTCAACCATCAAGGAGCCTCTTCCACCCCTCCCTTTTTTCCGCAGCTTCGCCTCTGCCGAACGAGCGAAATCACCAGGTCGTGTTCACGACTGAAGATTCCAATGGTTCCTGGTACCGTTGGAGGAGCGCTTCGGATGCGACTCGAACGGAGCAGGCCAGGGCATCGCGACTCGATGTCGAGCCGTGCACCAGATCCGTGCACCTTGCCTGCGGATCCGCCCGCATCTCTGCCACCAGCGCGATCACTGAGCCCTCGCCTCGGTGATCGACAGAGGACGCAAACGCCGAGGTCTCCGTGTTTGACAAAGGTAAAAAGCCTTTGAAAGCGACTCCTTTCAAGTGGCCGCTTTTGAGGTGGGTTCTCTTGACACGTGTTGATCTTTTGGCCTCCCTGGTTGTCTGTGATCTTCTCCCCAACCGGCTCCAGCTACAAATCATCTGAAGCAAACACTCCGGCCTGCTCGCGGCGCAAAGGTTGCCTGAACGCCGCGCAAAGGATTCCGGGGGAACGTCGCTCGCGGTTGGTTCGAAAACAATAATATGAATATGATCAATCTCCTCCTTGTTCTTGGTGCTGTTGTTGTGGCTGTGGTTGTTGGTTGTTGTCTATTTTTTGCGTGCTTGCTGCTTGCTTGCTCGTTTGTTTGCTTGCTTGTTTTTTTGCTTTGTTTGCTTGTTTTCTCTTTCGTATTATGTAGCCATGTCAGAAACACAATGAGTTGGTATAGCATTGGGAGATTAATCAGATTACCACAGTGCAGGAACGCACCGGATTTCCTTCATCTGTCGAATCACGTTCGAACAGCATTCCGCCCCCTCTTCTCGCCTCTCGCAAGACGGCGCAGTGAAGGGCTTTCATGCCTCGTCCGGGCGGCCGGGCTCCCCGCGCCGGGTTCGGATCCTCCTGTCGAAGGAGGAACTCCTCCTCCTCCCAAAAGAGGTTGAGAGAACCTATGGAAGCCTACAAAGTTGGACACAATTGGATAGAAGAACCATTGAAGAACCATTAGTTAGCCTACAAAAAACAATTGGATCGAAAAGGATCAAAAAAGGGCCCTTCAACCTCCCCACGATGAACCACAATAGAAGGGGTCCATGGTCCACCCACCCTCGCGGTGCATCGTGGTTTCATCGTCGAAACAGGGACCCTGCGAAGGAACGTCTCGTTTACTTCTAAATTGTACTGCTAGGTGGGTGACGTTTCTTCTAGTGTAGTGAATGACATCTTCATGCAAGGTCCTGAGGTGTTGCCTGCATCGGTGACTCTATGATCTCTATGTGTCTCTTCTGGAACTCTGCTCAGCAACTTGCAAAAGCCGAATTGCAGTTGCCAGGCAAACCAAGCCGCATGCCGCCACCAAATCATCCAAGCACTCCCCCGGCAGCTCCTCCCCCGGTCACGCTCCCCACCGTCGGCGCGCATGGTGTCGATGGAGGCACGACGCTCAATGAGGAAACGGCACATTCGGGTGTACCTGGTCGACGTGCACGAAAGCAAAGATGGGTCTATGTTCCAATGGATGAACTGGGAGGTCGAACCGAGAGATCTTCAAACCGAACACCGGATGGCAGCCATCCAAAGGTCCCCGGCCTCAAGAAGACGCTGGTCCACTCGATTCTTGGAGCGACATCTTTTTCCTTTCGGAACGGACCGGTCCGGCACGCACCCTTCCACCAGTGCCAGCTGCAAGGGTGTCTGTTCGTCGCTGGCCCGCACAGCCTGTGGCGGGTCAGGACGACCGGTCGGCGAGCTTGCATCACAAGGTCGGCCCGTCCTTTTGGAGTGAACATTGCAACTTCCCCTTGATCTTGGGTGCCCAAGTCTTTTTTTGGAATGGTTTGTTATATATATATATATAATATCTTTGTGGTCATTTCATATCTTCTGACTTCAGGAGGCTAGAGGGAAGGAGGTCTCCTGGTTCTTCCTTTTCCCTCTTTTCATTGGCAAAGGCGAGGTTTCCATGACTCTGGTCATGAAGTGGCATGCTGGTGCCCACGTACATTGGCACAGTCGCCCAGGCCCACGAACACCAGACAGAACTCCAGGTTCCTGTCTCCAAGGGGGCCCAACGTCTGCAGGTTCCGACCTGGAACTGCACATGACGCACCCAGTTGTGCACCATCACACCCATCACACCCATGCCAACTGGCGCGGCTGGAACATGCGTTTTGAACGTGCTCCCTGCAACGAATCAGCCATGCTACAATATCTGTTGCTCTGGTTTTCTCGCTCTCTCTCTCTCTCCCCCTCCCCCTATGCGTCTTTCTGCACACAGATGAACCTTGATGAACCTTGAATAACTTTAGATGAGCTCAGCATCTTTGGAGGTGTTTGAGCAGAACTCGTTGTGATGACGTGGAGGAGTGCCCCACTTTCCCCATGCCCTCAGGCTCTACAACTGCCTGGTGCTGTGCCTCGCTTCCTTCCATCAGTTCTGCCCAAGCCCCCATGGTGTGGAGAAGAACCCGTTTTTGAGGAGTCAATACCTCCCACGAAATGGGACTCTGAAAACAACTCGGTTGAGAGGAATCCTTTGGGTATATCCCCACCTCCCAGGGCCTGTTTTGGAGGCCGAGGCCTGAGCAGGGAGGCCGACATCTATCTCTTAGATAGTGATGGGACCGACCGACTTTAAAGGTCATGGGACAGACCCAAGGAATCCTCGTCCATTTCAGTGTTCAGGTCGACTGTTGGCTGTTCGGGGAGCGGCACCGTGCGGAAATTCGCAGCCCCAGAGCCCTCATCCGCCAGAGCCGGTTTCAGCAGACACCTCCAGTTCTGCACCACGCTCAAGTAGGAGGCTCACGGCCTCCTGCGAGCAGTGTGGCTTCCCAGAAATACTGCAGCCAGTTAAACATTTTCAGGCGACCCAGGCAAACAGTATGTAACTTGTAACTTGTTTATATAACTATTCTAATCTATTCTATTCAATACATGGATGGTCTGGGATAGAAACTTCTTTCACCTTTCAAGGAGTCCAAAGTCATGTGTCACAGCGCCTGCCCACAGGTTGTGGGGAACCCACATGACAAACATGGAAGTGAACAACCCCCCTTCTTTGTATGAGGAATTTTATGGTCTTTCTAGGGACCGTTTTCCATCATTTCCCATCCACTTCCATGAAAACGTGGGATGGAAGGTAGAAAACTCTTAACCTTCTTCTTTCCTTCGTTTTTCCTTCTGGACTGCGCCTCAACCACCACCTTCAAACCTTCCCACCCACTCCTACAACTCCTCCCACCGCAGAGTTGGGCGACTCCTCGGAACCGGAATGGATGGCGCGATGAAGGACCGTGTCCTGCGGCCGAGTTTGGGAATGGCAGCAGCCCGAGCTCCTTGGGATTCTTCGACGAAGCCCGGGGAACAGATCAATGCCCCGGGAGTTTGGACCTAGCTTGGGAAGAACGTCACAAATCACAGGACAAAACCGCAAAACCAGGGCGTTCGGAACCGTGGTTCAGGAACATGGATGATCCCTTTCCTGGACAACAGCTTGTCAAACTTGTCATCATGGATTCGACACTACTAGTACAGTCACAATCACCACAATCACTGTATTACTGTATAGAGTGGATTTATGGTGTGTGTAAGCAAGTGTACCTACGACTTCTGCAGCCACTCCAAAGATGCACCTCCACATCGTCTTTGTGGCTGATGGGGCATTTGGCGTCCAAGAGCAACCTGCACACCACTTGAATCAAGTTTGATTGGACATGTTTCAAAAAACGTGTTCAACCACCAGTATGACTCAGTATGATCCGGATGATGGTCAATATGCGTACCATGTGTTTTCATATATTGATTTTTGCGCATGTTGCAGCAGCCTCAAGGTCCAATCACCGGAAAAAGCAGGCAGAAGAAAAGCTAACCCCCTCAGTTTTTTCAGGTTATCCACTGAAGGGGTAGGACAGGGACATCTCAAACCACTCGGCCACATCACTGAGGTGCCCGTTGCGAAGCGATTTCGACCCTGTCGTTTTCGCTGCCGCCATTTTGCACGTATGGTGTGGCAATCACGACAATAATGATGTTCATTTTAAATGCTATATATATATATAAACAAGTATCATGATTAAGTCCATTACTTTAACAATGTTCAAGACAATGTTGAAAAACAAACTACAGTATTGGGAAGACATCTAGAAACACAACAACTCTAAGAAACCAAAACATACTAAAAACAAAAAAGAGAACCAACTCAGCTACATCTTCTTCTTCCACAGACGTTCCGTACCGTCTCGTCTGTCAACCTGAGTGTGTCCGTCCCTGCCGGTCCCTGCCGAGGCACCGGAGAATGTCCACGTTGCCGCCTCGGGGCTGCGAGACTGAGACTAGCGGACAACGACCGGTGTTTTTGTTTGGGCGACCGCCACAGGTGCGGTCGCCATGCGTGACGGCAAATGGAAAAAAAACAACAAAACATGTGTTTCTTCCATGTTTTGTGTAATTGAGGTTTTCTTCCGGAAGAGCCATGGAAATGGACAAAGACGGACAAAAAGACCCTGCCACCTTTGGAAAAGGATGGGGACAAGACTCGATGTTAAGTGTGGGGCCGGGCTTACACCTTTTGGTGCCATGTTTGGAAGGAATCTTCTTGAGATCACACATCCTTGAGAGAATAATAGAATGGAATGTCCCCCCAAGTCTTTTACAGTTGTTGTTGTTGTTGCTGTTGCTGTTGTTGTTGTTGTTGTTGTTGTTGTTGTTGTTGTTGTTTGCAGTGAATTTTCTTGGACAGTTGTCTTTTTAGACATGTGGCTGGGCCTGGGTGTGTTGATGTATGTTTCAAGCATTTGCTCGGGAAAACAGCCGTGAGAACCAACAAAAAAACCGAGCTGTTGGGGAACAGCATCACGGTGGATGAACCTGACGAGAACCTGGAGATCTACCCCGCTGAAAACTCACATGGATCGACCCTGACAACCACTGGTGCAGCTAGAGGAAAACGGTCGGACTCAGGGTGCCATTCTGTGTGAGTTTTCGGGAGTGTACATTTTACTTACCCCGTGAAACGATCGTGGTTGCGTGGAATACAGCCTGTTCGTAGAGGAAAACAGTCTTCCGAATCGGGGCCATGTTCCACTTCCATGTGATGTTTTGGGTGGAGGGTACTCCATATCCTTGGCAAGCACCATCGCCACCCAATCCCAATAACCAGAGTGTTGAAACAGGACAGCTCGATCCAAGGGTGCTTCAAGGCCTTTCCAACAGGCGATTCTCCGGCCCGAGCACAGGTGGTTTGCACAGTTTGCGGAAACATCTCTTGAAGGGTCCAGGCCCTGGCAGAAAACACACCTCTGGTGGATGTAGACCTCATCAGGCATAACTGAACTGACCGCATAACTGAACTGACCAGGCCTGAAAAGCTCATCCGACCCTTAGCAGCTATACTGATCTGCCGGTTCCTAGCAGCCAACAATGAACAAATTCCTCAGTCCTCCGCTTCGCTGCCACCCCACTTTCTGACAGATTTCCTAATCAGCCTTCAAAACACCCTTAACAAAATGGCTGACCTGGTTTTAGAGTGCCAAACCCTTGGTAAAACCATGGTCGTTCGGAATGACGCCGGACATGGAAATCGGTGTGGCTTCGGAGCGTCTGGGCATGCCGGACTGCTGGCCCCAGTGTGTAGAGGACCACAGCCTCTGCGTTCGGAGTGACATCCATCAGTGATCCTAAAATCAGATCTGGGAGTCACATAGAGGTGATGTGTGAGTCATAATTCTTCATATGAGTCATAGAGTCGATATGAGTCGATGATGTGTTTGATCACCAGTCAGTCAGTGGGAATGGAAGAGTTATGTATAGATGATGTGTATCTGATTACCCGGATCCGAAATCATCCTAACGGAGTTTGACCACAACTTTGACTAGCAAGCAAAACGATTTCCTTTCCTTTTTTCACTTTCAAGATTGCTGAGTAAAGGGTTCTCTGGGGGAAAGGCACGCTCCTCTCTGGAGTCTTTCCGTATCTTTTCCAATGGAAGCTGCCCGTTGTTGTGGAACGTGCACACATGTTCCTTAAGTCAATGCGTCTGAGGTCTTTCACGAAAGGTTCCACGCACAAAACTGCAGCACACTCTCCGAACCGCATGGTCCCATGTTTGCTCTTCCGCCTTGCATGGGCATTCTCGTGTTAACTGCTACGTCAAGCACCTGGGTTTCTGTAAATTGTCTAAGGAAGCTTTCGGTGGATGAATCCATCAATCCATAAAATGAGAGAACCACCTTCTTCACGCTGACATGGCAGCATGACCTGGCAGCCTCTCTCACCCTCTCTCTCGCGGCTGCTGAAGAACCCACCCACCCTCAATTCAGTGCTCGTTGCTCTTCAGGGGCCCAGGCCGAAATAGTTTCGGAGTCGATTCCCTGGTGCTCGCGTCGCGGAGCGGATGAGCTGTGAAGGCGATGAAGGTGTCAGGTAGTTCTCTTAATCCCGGGCTCCAACCACCTCCGTTTCGAAGGTGGTTGGGGTAGGCTTGGGGGGTCTAACCACTTTCTGAGGATATAGTTGGAGCTCTAGAACATTTACACTCCGTGAATTGGCCCCGATTTCGTATGATGAAATCCGAAGACCAAGGTCCGGGTGGTTTTCACTCCATGAAACCTATGATTTCAGGGGCGTTTACGGCAGTTTTGTTACTTCTCCCCATGCAAGTTGAGGGGAGTCGAGGACGAGGTCTTGGCAGGTCGTTCAGCTCAACTTCGCCACAAATATGTTGAGTGTCTCAGTCTTGGCAAAGGCCGAGTAGAGATAAACACTGCCACGCTTATATCTAGAGATTCTAGTACTACAACTATATAGAGAATACTAGAGAGACAGTAGTATCTTTCCATGCTGTAAGTTTGCACGCTTTTCTTGGAAACCACTGACAGGTGCAGGCCTTGAACACAATTTGAACACGGTCCATCCTCCATCCTACCAGCTGCCAGGCTAGCAGGAGCCGCATCATGTCTATAGGTGGAACATGTTTCAAATCGGCCACTGTTGATGCACCATGGTGCAATATCAGTATGTGGTACATGGGTTGGGGACATCCCATGGATTCTGGTGACGGACACCGACAGTTGTGAGCACGGCATCTTTGGATGATCAGTCACTGGGTCTCCAAGATGGTTCGTCTACACCGCAGTGAACAATAGATTGAACATAGATGAAAATAGTTGAACTTAAGAGATATAGCCACATATAGCCCCTACCTTAGCTAGGCCCGCTGGGCTCCCCCTGGGGGCCCTGCTCAATTGAGGGGACCTTGATTCATTGTCTAACGCTGGGGCCATTAAAGAAAGGATGTTAAAAGTATGCATGGTTGGCGTGTGAAGTCTGGGAACCATCGCCAAAGACCGTCTCAAACACAATTAAGCTTATAGGACACCTGCTCACTGCTCACGGCAGCATGGCTTGGGCAAAGCCACGAGAGCAGTGTCGGGCATCCGCAAGCAAAGCCCTCAGTTCTAGGCTGCCATGCAGCTCCGTTCTGAAGAATCTTGATGGATCCACGGAAACCTCGCTGATCTGAACGAGCCACGGCGCCAGCTCTTCTCCGCGTCGCCAGGGCGGCGAACGGTCGAACCTGCTTAGTGTTTACCAACAGAGGTTAAGTGACCTAATAGGACCCTACAGGGGTACCTATAGGATAGTCTATAGGGTTCTTCAACCTCTGTTGGTAGGGGTCTGACCCACAGCAAGACATGACCCTCGCTGCTGGTCCGCTCTCCTTGAGGTGCACGCAATCCTGCGAGTGATTCCGACCACTTGTGATCGCTCTGTCAAGGCCTCGCAGCTGGTCTTCAGCTGCTTCTTCTGGTCCCTCACCCTGACGCTTTCGCCATAATTTCGTCCCATGTCCGGCGGTGGGGTTGGCGGGTAATACTCATCCCATGTCTTGCTGTGACACTCCCACAACCTGAGAAGTTCTTCAGATTATGTAGTTATTCTTCATGTAGTACTCCCAAATCCGTTTTTTCTCCCATGCAGCGATGAAATACCAGGACCAGCGTGCAAGTGTGCTTGACAAGTCTGCAGCAGGAGTTGGTGTTCATTTCTACATGGAACATAAAGGGATAAATTACACCCGCAGGCAGTTTTTGAGGACAAACCATGTTCCAGGCTGATTTTCTTGAACAGGCTGGAATTTGAGACTTTAGACGATGCAGCAATCAGGCGTGCGCAAAGACTGTGGTTCCACATCCCCCCCAAATTCCAATCACGTATAGTATATACATAATTCATTATATAGCAATCATCTCCAGAGCCAAGCCCATGCAGCTTCTTAAAAGAACCCTCTGCCCATCTGCAAGGCTCAGGTAGCTCACTTGGAACCCTCAACACTCACTGCGTAGGCCACCCTCCAAGGTTCCGGGCAAAAGGTGGGGTCGGAGCTGCTTGCAGAGTCCTCGGAGGCGAGGACGTGGAAGGCACGGTGTTTTGGGTGTATTTGTTTGGCGTGAGACGACGTGGAACATCAACACCCAACATCATGGTAAGACCCATGACCTGGGCGGTCAGGGTCAAATCCGGAAGGTTAAGACCCATGACCCGGACATCATTGTCAGGTTCCTATCCCCGGACACGACCTGCCTGGGACTGTCCTATTTCCGAATGTACTGAAGCCCAACTAGCATGCCGCCACATGCTGATGGAATCTTATTATGGATCGAATCTAAACTCCCTGCCAAGTCAGCAGGGGCTTCCGGCTAGCCGCCCAACGCGGCTTGGAACCAAACGCGAAACACCCTTGGAACCCACGTTGGAGCCCATTCTGCACCAAACCCACCGAACTATATAACACGACGTCGCGAAAAGTGGAGTGCCTGGCACTCCTCGGAGGTCATGCGGCGCAACAACTCCCGTGACCTCGGGTGCAGACTTCGGGTCCAGTCGGGTGTGGACAGGTTCCAAGCAGTGAGTGAAGTGGCTGATCTGACTGGGTTGTCACCACGTGATGCTTTGTTTGTCCTACTTAATTACTTGGTAAGAGAGACTCATCATTCATCTATAATCTACAGTGATGAATTCTGAACATGAGGTCTTTCCAATCTTTCCCACTTGATGCTTCTTTCATTGTGAAAAGGAAAGTGTGACCTGACACGCAACCTGTCTAGGACCGGGATGTTGCCGAACAAGCCAGCGGCCTATCTTCCACTCCCAAACAGGTCCGATCTGGGCTGGGTGGTGGGGACGGTCGAGGATTAGTTGTGCTCCTGTCAGTCCGCCAGTCCGACAGCTAGGCTAGGCCTGGTCTATTTGAAGGAGATTTATTAGACCTGAAAAAAGCGGTGTTGTTCATATCTCCAGAATGGGCTGTTCCAGGTGCCCTTGCAGAAAAACAATGACCATGGACCATGGGGTTGGGTGAGGCGAAATCTCAAATTGTCTACACAAAGGTGATCTTTTCACACGGTTGTGATTCCAATAGGGAGGCCCAAAACCAATGGGTTTTGCTTTTTCCCCTTCTTCAAGTGGGTCTTTGCACTTCCAAATTCACATGTCAAATGCTATGCTCAAGTATCAAGTGTCCAACAATTGAGGAACATATTGCCAACATAAGGCAAAGTATCCAAAGAAAACATCATATAACATATATATATATACATATATATTATATATAATTAACATAACAGTCATAACATCACTAAAAACACGTTCTGTGATACGACTAGCCGTGACTAGCCCTTTATACCATTGATGGTTCCTTCATTGGATAGCCAACTGCTAGAATACACCCAGGACCTACAGGAGAGGAACAATCTCTTGCAAAGCAATCTACCAGCTGTGGCACAACAACATCTAACACCCCAAATCGATCTGTTTCTGAGTGGACCAAGTGGACCAAGTGGCCACACCCTGCTGGACAACTCCTTCCCTGCAGAGCTATCGCCACTTGACCAGAGCCGTCCGCATGCGCCGTCCGAGGGGCGCGTCCAGATGTCCCCGGAAGGTGGACAAGGCCAAGGCCGTGTCCCCATCATCCTGGCAGCTCGGCTGGTCTGGTCTCTCGACCGGTCTGGCAGGGTCTGACGACGTCCAGCGGGGGACCGCGGCTGGTCGCCGCAGGGGTCATGAGAAACGGAGAAGAAAGCAGCGAAGGGCCTTGGAGGGCATCAACTGGTGCCACACTGGCGGGTCGTAGAAGATCGGGATGAACCGGGTAATTGGGTAAGCCGCAGAAACTGCCAACACAAGGTCACATGTCTATCGTGTGGTGGATCTTAGAGAATAACATACCCAGAAAACCTCCCGACAGGGGACACATTTGGCTTCAGGAGTGGGGTTCTTGCTTCCGCCGCTGCAGCCTCTACATCTTTATCTCCTAGGCAAATCCTTTCCCCCTTGTGACCAAAGAAACAAATCGGCTCCGGCAAATGTAGTGCCTCCTCTAGGAAATCGCCACCCCAAAATGAAGCCTTTCTTTCTATGATCTTCATTGGACCTTGCTAATTGCCTTCTTCAGGAGCCGGGACAGAATATTCAGAAAAGGGCTCACCCATACCCAAACACTCCATGTATGCCATATATGCCTACATTGACCCCCCAAACCACCCCAATGTAGGCATATATGGGAGTCCCATGGGGTGTTTGGGATAAGGAACAACATCACCCGATACGCAAAACCAAGTAAAGGTTGATCCTCCAAACATCCGTTGAGTCCCCAAGGGCTCGTTGCCCGGCATCTTCGTACAGCTTTGGCCGGCATTTTCGTACAAAAATGGCAGAAGCCATTTGACCTCTGGTTTGGTGGGAGAAGACCTTGTTTTGGGTGGTTGGTGGTCCAAAATGGGTCACTCAGGTTGTAGGCGCGTGAGCCAAACGCTTTCGCCCCACAGATGGCACCTTGAGCGCGAAAACTGAGGCACCTAGACTCGGAGCTTCGAAGGTCAGAAGCTCGCATCACGGGTCTGACGTGGATGAATGAGACATAATGAGACTATACATACCGACTGGGTGGTATTTTTCTCCACTCCTCAGGCTCCTCAGGCTCCCAAAGGAATCCAAGTTTGATCATGTCCGCGGCCCCCCAAACACCGAACTGGTTTCACGATTTCCTCATGTAGACTCTTGACTCAAAACCTTCGGGGCGGAGGTTTGATCCAACCCCCCGGTCCTGTTTTCCACCCGGTCCTCTCCAACCCCCGCACGACCGGTCGCGGCGGGAAAGGGATGGTCACTGTCTTCTCACACCTTCACGTCTTCGGAAGATGACCCGATCTCACGAGGATGGTGGAGATGTCCAAGAGAGGTCAAGTGACCGTCGCCCGGCTTTTTAGGATTTTAGAATGGATTGGAATAGGGCAAGAACAAACAGGTCCTCTGATTGATCCTTTTGGCAATTTCCCTGTTGATCCTGTTGTTGCACAGCTTCTCTGGCGAAGACCCTGCAGACTCCAGAAACAACTTCTGGAGACTTGTGGGCTTCGCGGAAAAAATCACACCCCAAACGAATCGTTCTTACCCCCTATATTACGCAAAGCGTCCCAAAGAAACTCCCCTGCAAAAAGGGGCCATCATCTTGAAACCTCAACAGGGACACCTGCAAATTGAATGCAAAGAATGACCAACTAGCCTCGGATGGGATGCTGGTCGTCGATCGATGGCGCAAGCATTTCAACAGCTGAACGGTTCTGAAACGGTTCGATGGTGCATCTACTGCCCTTCCCGGAAAATATGTGTCTACATGTGTCAACTAGGGTATAAATGGGTACGGTATAGTCATTCCATGTCATTCCTAGACCGTCAAGCACCAACCAAAAACACTTGATAGGTTCGGTATCCTTAGCCTGGGAGGCTGAACATGAAGGGACATTGGTCGAATATGGCAGGCAGCTTCGTGTTCCGGGGTGATGTGACCCGCATATACAGTGGGTTCAAAGTAGCAATCCCCAAGTTTGGTGCTTTATGGTGCTTTATATTGACCCCGATGTAAACGACATCTTGGTATGCCAGTGCCATCGAACCTCAAACACAACTATAAATTCACCCCTCTCAACTGTCTTAAATTGCATTGATTGACCGATGGACCTGATTTGGGGTTCCTTCGCGTCTTTGCTTTTAGCCTTGTATTCAGCTGTGTTGACCATGGCTTGAAGAAGCTAGTCTGGTCCAGTGGACTGCCTAGCTAGTCCGGTCCAGTGGACTGCCTACCTAGTCCGGTCCAGTGGACTGCCTAACAGCTTGGCTGTCCGGACGATGATGCCTACGCTCCCAACGCTCCCAACGCGATGCGACGCGCTCTGATCCCACTGCCTCGGCTCAACAAGAAATTGAGCATTGGCAAGTGCCCGTGCCAGGCGGCCTGGCAACGTGCTGGCGGATGCGAGAGTTCGTCCGGCATGTGAAGCACAACCTTCACGCAGCGAAGGACGCAGCGTCCCAGAAAGCCGGGCCATCTGTTCTTACCCCTCGGTGGCGCACATGAGATAGGCTAGGCATGTGCCGAAAAGTAGGGTGTTGAGGCAGTGTCAGGGCTTCAATCCTTATCCTCGCTCTTCGAAATGCCATTCTGATACATTCTGAATTGAACACTGATTGATCGATGACAAGAAACTCAGGGTCATCAACTTGAACTCACTGTGCTGACTGAGTTGGAAATCCACCCTTTGAATGAGCTGCGTGATGCAGTTTTCAAGTGGCCGACCCAACTCCAAATTCCTTATCCTTGAGGATGTCATTTTTCATGCCTCTTTGTCCTCCACTCTCCCAGCCTTGCTTGACCACCTCATCCTCTCCAACCTGACGGCCCTCGCTCTCTGCGTGACAAGATTTACGCCCTAGATTAACATGAATGATGTCGAAACCCAATTGGTCAAATGGGAGGGAAAACAATCACACAATTATTTCCAACAATATTGAGATCCAACAATCTCTGCTCCTTACCGGCCCATCAGGCAATCCAGCCGGGCACCGATACCAGGTAACAGCTGTAACACCCCCACAGCCACATTGCCAGTCCTGATGCAAGGGGGTGTCACCACCCAGCATGCGTTGCTCCAGGTTCGCCTATGCGGAAGGTGGATGGGACGGACATGTCAGCCCTGCTGTCCTGGCTGGGCTGAAGCCCGACACCGGTCAGGAACCCACCTCTTTCATGCTTCGTGGTGGTCAAGGAACCCACCTCTCAGTGCTTGGGAAGGTCTCCATCCGATTCGGCCCCAAACGGCCACTCGAGCTCCGCTCTGCAAGGGTCCAGTTCGAGTCCGGGGGCATAGCTTGTGGCTCAAAAGCGTCCGTCTTTCAAAGCACCTCCAAGAGCTCTGCGCTCTCTCTCTCTCTCTCTATACCGCCTTCTGAGATCAGCTTGTTGGGCCTATGATCTTGGGATATCCTTGCTCATGTCCGAGATTGGGAACAGGGAGCCAACATCGATAGAAACGAGTCCATTGAGGTCACCCTGCATCAAGCTCAGTGGAACATGGCCCAGAAGATCACCCAAACGCTCCACACGCCCAGCAAACATTGGATGGTTTTCAGGCCATTGTTTGCATGGAGCGTCTTAGTCATGTTCAGGGCCAAGCCATCTTGGAATCCTTCGCCCTTCATCTGACCGTTTCCTGACCGATCACGTCTGGCCTGACCATCCACCAGCACCTGGCTGCGAGCCAAACGACGGACTCCCGAGCGGACTTGGGAGTTTGGATGTCTGGAACGTCAAGGTGCAAAAGGTGAACTGAATATACTCGAACTGTTCTTGTTTATATAATGCTTAAAGTTAAAGCATCCCAATCCCCGAAAAAGGTCTTCTTGTAGGTGATCCAGGCACTTCCTGGGGTAGGTTGGGGCACCTCGACCAGGGCCGCCCTTTTTCTTCTGAGATGTTTTTTCACTGGTTCCCATGTGCCACATCGAGTGACACAGTTATTTTCATGGGGTAAACTGTTTGTGACAGGTAACTTAAGAGTTTCCAGTCCCATGGCTGGTCTACTGATCTTACAACCCCGGAAGCTCCTGAAACTCTGCTCGGAACTTGGAACTCTTCATCTTCTCTCTTCCGGGCCGTGACTCTAGGCCAGTGCCGTGGGCACGAAGTTGTTGGCTGATCCTAGCGGAACCCAGACATGCCATCCCAGAAATACAACACGTCAATCGGTGTCTATTGGACTGGACCTATAGTATCTATACACTCTGATTCACCAATCTACCAAAAGTGAAACGTAGGAGCGGCCTGCTCCAAAACTTACCACTCTGATTTACCAATCTAGCAAACATGAAACGTAGGAGCGGCCTGCTCCAATACGTTTACAAAGTCAAGCGTCTCTACCCTTTGGGCCTTGAAGTCCTTCTGATCTGTCTGACCTTCATACCATGAACATACCGGTCCCTCAAGACCTTTCAAGAGCCGTCGGGCAGCTGCTGTCGCACCCCTCATGTTTCGTCCCCCGGTGTTGTTCCACCTCACCGGACGAACATTAAAAGCAAACCCATGACCTTCCGAAGCATTCGCCCAGTCCAGTCGTGTCCAGTCGTCGCTTCCCAATTGGCCATCAGCTCGACCACGGTCCCACGGTCCGACCGTGCGCGTGCGCGTGCCGCCTTGGCGACCTCCACCTGGCCCTGCCAGGCGGCATAGTGCAACGGCGCCTAGAGAGGTCGCACGGACGTATCTTTCGCCGAAGTGAAAAGGGACATGTTCCATTGAATGTTTGCCTGGTTGTTTTCTGCCTCCAGGGGTGAGAGACAAGGCCCAAGGATGCCCGAAAGGAGACGGCAAAGGAACCAGGCCAAGAGATGGGCTGTTGGTGGTCAAGCGCCAACAGCGAACAGGCATGGGTGATTCATATAGCGCTTGTCATTCGCGTGGCTCGATGCCTTGTCAAAGGTCAGAGCCACTCCTGTGGTGACATCCATCCTTCCCTTCTTGGGCGCATCCTCCAGGGCTCGCTTGTGCCTGATCCAGGCATCAGTGGTTGTCTGTCTGCATCACCGGCAGCTGACAATGCCCAGCATTGTTTGGAGACGTTTGCAGCACGTTCACAAAGGTTGTCATGCAGTTGTTCACGTAATTGGAAGGCCAAACGCAAGCATCCCAAGCCACAAGGAACAAAACACTTCGGGACTGTCCCATCATCCAGAACATCAACTTGAAAAACTGACTCCAGTACACACCCACTAGACTGGGCCTCGCCAAGGGGGCCGCAGGGCCCAAAACTGGCCAACAAACCCCCAAAAAGCCGTGGTCAGGTATGGCGACGCCTTCAGGGAAGGGCAGGATAGGGCCCTCGCTTGCATGGGCCCCAAAATCGTACTGACCACCCTCAATCTCTGCCAGTTTCTTCTCGATGTATTCTTTCCCGGGCATCACCTTGTCTTCAAGGACCCCCTGCCTCAACTTCTCCAAAGCAATCTTCATCACTGCCCACTCTCCTACCACTGGTTTCGCCCACTGTTGTGTATCAACCGCCACCATGTATCACCCGCGCGGAGGTCGCATACGTCGCAAAACCTGGCGGTTCAGAAGAGCACCTCCACCAGGTCATCCGTGTGCTCAACACATGTTATTACATTTTATATGTCATTTTTCTGCCCTGTATCCTGTTCCCATCCACTCTATGAAATCAGGCGTCCTGACAACAGATTTCATGTTGTAAAACTGATATAACTTGTCTATAAAATAATCGCCCACTATCAAATCAAAGGTCTGACCCCATGTTTTGATTACACTGTGTATTTAAAAGAATACGTGGGGAGTCAACCCCCTCATTCCATACAGGGATATGCGAATGCAAACAAAATGTGATATAATACTGAATTTAATGGAATACACTCCCTGGAACTAACATGGAAGTGGATGGCCTGGCCCCGAAAGGAAGACCATGAAATCCACGACAAACAGGTGGTGAACTCCACGTAACCATGTGACGTTCCAGGGAGAGTTTCTATAGTAATTGTTGGTCTCCCACCTTCAGCAGCCAGCTGAAGGTGGTGGACCCCTCCAACCCTTCGACACCACGCGTACGCTCGAGCGTCGCCGTCGCGCGGCGGAACCCGCAGTCGCGCGGGAACGCCGTCGGGCCCCAGGCGGAGCGGTTCCGAGAGCAGTGCCCGACCTGAGCCAGTTGGGTACCGTGGGGGGTAGTTGGGTCCTGCACGTGAAGAGGGCCACGATACAGCAGCTGAAAAACCTCTGTTGGTTCACTGACCTTGAACCGGATCGGAGGTTTTGGTAGTAAGCGATCTCAACTATACCCTATGAACCAAAGTACTCGTTAAACTGGTCTCCGGGGTTCGCAGGGATACAAAGGACACGAATCTAACTGACACAATCCGATCACAAGTGTTTCTCAAGTTTGGGGATGACAGGAGCTGAGGTAGCCTGCCGAACTGCGAGAGCACAAAGAGTTCTGCTCCACTGCTCCACTTCTCGCATGATCTTCCATCTAAACAATATCGTTTCTTCCTTTGAATTAGGTAGATATACCCTAACTTTCAGTTTTGGACATGTTCATGCACCACAAAGAGAAAAACGAGACTGTTGCTTCCTTCCTTCCTTCCTTCCTTCCTTCACCGTTGCTTGGCTTGGCTCGGCTCGCGGACTTCCTTGCTCCCCCCACCCTCCCATCCTCGGTCTCTCTTTGGCTCGCTTGGACTCCCCAGACCGTCCGTGAAACGGCCGTCACTCGGCCGGGCTCCGCTCTTCCATCGGTTTCACCGTCTCCGTCGGCCGTCGTCGGGAGCGCGGAAGGGGCGGGCCGCCGGTGTCGCCATGGCGACCTGCGAGGCTTTCGAGCGACCGCGGCACCGGAGGTGGCACGATGCCCGGGTTCGGAGGGAGATGGCAGGAGCAATCCATGAAACAGGGCAGCCTGTGACCTAGAACAAAGCGAATTCAATTCTCAGTCATGAAAGCACGTGAGGCAAATCTGCTTCAATATAGGAGTATGAGTCCTCAGAAACAAAACTACATCATCCGGTCCCTACCACTCAGCAAATCTGCAAAGTCCGTACTCTTAAGCCCACACGCAACATCGGCTCTGCTGCAGCTCACCTCCCATCATCAGCTCTTGCAGCTTGCTCAGCTCTTGCAGCTCGTGCCTGGAAAGCCGTTTGATCAGTCGGGCGAGCTGCCCAAGTCCGCTTTGAGTGATTCGAAGCTCGCGTTTTTGAACATGTTTTGAGGGCTTGGATTTGTTGTCCAGGAAGCCGGGAACAGCATAGATACTCTTACCCAGAAGGGGATGTAACCTTTAAAAATACAAATATTGCCTTAAGCAAAACCAGTGAGGAGTGTCCATTTTTTTGGAGCCCAAATCCGTCATTGCACGCTTGCCTGACTCTACTCCTCAATCTCTTCTCTCTGTTCATTAACTTCTTTGCAATAAATGGCCTTAAACGATCTTAAGCGGACTTCCTTTTCCCACTGCTTCCCCACCTTCAGTCAACGTGTCCGCTGGTTGTGATGCAGGGACCTCATTCGCATATCCTCGAGCTTGCCCACGGGAGCTTGCCCTGGACGAAAAGGCCAAGTGATGACACGGTTGAATCTTATCAAAACGTTCCATGGGACTGGTATAAACATGCAAAACATATATTATATGAAGCCCGTTTCATCTCAGCAGCCCTGTTTGTAGCTAAATAATGTGCAACCAATCAAGGAGTGCTTAATCATAATTATTGGCATACTTGTGTGACAACTTGTGTGTCAGTGGTAATGTTATGTGTAAAGAGCAAACATAATTTTTGCCCATGCCCATGCCAGTGCCACTGGATTTGTGACTGGCATCTGGACTGACAAGTTTCGGTGGTTCACTCAGGGTCCATCTAGGAATTTCTCTAGGAATTTAATGAATTGTCTATCCCACAGGTTGAGAACTACTGGAGTTGATCATATTCAGATCATACATAAACACCCTATGGACTCAAGGAGGCAAAGGACCAGGCTTTCCACTACTAGGTCTTTGAACTTGTAGGGTATACGGTATACTATACCGGGCGTAGGTATAATTGTGTTTCAGTCATTTCAGTCCCATGCAGTGTCTAGGCTGCTCATTGAACCGACCTTTCGCTCAAAAATTCCGTGTCTCGCCATCGAATCTCGCCCCACCCAAGTGGTTCAAATCTCCAAGACGGTGTTTGGCCCTGGAATGGAGCCAAGGGTTCTGACAGCCCTGGTGGCTTTGGAATGCTTTAGGCGGCCCGTAGCCCCGTAGCTCAAAATCTCCCAGATCTGAACAGACTGCCCGCAGATTTGGCCAAACTTCGAAGTGTGAAGCTCCCCATCCACCGGCATCCACCACTTCCAGATCAACAGGACCTTGAGCTCAGCATTCCAACCTTCCACGGGCACTTTTTGACTTGGACTCATCCACATCATCCAACTTCCCAGTTGATCCTGGGTCTTCGAACACCTCCCAGCCCTGCGCCGGTTCGACGCGGCTCCGTGGGTCCTGGGCGAGGGTGTCAACAAGGCTCGGAGCTCCTGGGCGGTGCCAGTGGACGGTCGCACCGAGCCTAACACCGTCGAAGCGTCGAACCGTTGGGGCGTGGGTGGATGGGAAGAATGGGCTCCAATCCCAGGCACGACTAATGATGGGACTGCCATAGGACTGCCGAGGCAGTCCCATGAGTCGTATCTGGGTGGCGACCAAGCGATGACTGGTTTCTCTCACTCACTCCACGAGGCTCGGAGCTTCACTTTGGCTTCAGCCACATCCATTTGCTTTGCCCAGGTCCAAGGCATGGAGACACCACTGCTTCATGGCATGTCGAGGGCACCTGGGTGTTGTCGTGCTTAGCCACCAGCAGCTCTTCCATCGACCCAGGAAAGACTTGATATCAACGGCTGAGCTTGGCTCAACATCGGTCCCAACACAAAGCACAAGATCTGAAGAAGGAGCCACACATTTACAGTATATATAGCCAAACGATGAAGGAATACGTGCACTGGCGCAGCCACCATCATCTATCTCACGGCGCTCCTCGTAGGGGGGTTCCTCTTCCAGCGTCAAATCCCTGCAACGGGCGGCCAAGCGCGTCAGCAAGGTCGCCAGGCGCTTGGGCAAAGACTCTTGGACATAGCCTCAAGGCGAGCGCCAAGGGCCAATTTCTTGTTGCGAGTGATGGACGTCTGCGTTTCTGTGAAAGCGGCGTGGGTGGCGGGCAATTCGCGATGTGGACACCCCTGTGGTACCATGCAATGGAGAATGGTGGTTCATAGGGCATCATAGGGCTAAGTTCATAAGGGCCTCCACTGAAAAGAGGCAAATTGACTCATGCAGTGCGGGGTCCAATTCGTTTCTTGGGTCCCCTCGATTGGGGTTTCGGATCACTTTGTTTGGCTCGGGTGTCTCAAGCAAAGGCCAGGATTCTTTGTTTATCGATGATGCTGGTTGCATCCGGCCTTTTGGCCCACATCCAGAATCAAGAAGACCGGCAACTACAAAGCCCTGGGACCTCATTGTAGACCCCTCATTCCGGCCCATCCTAGACCTGCGATAATTATTGACAAACAACTGCATTTGCACGGTCACGAACCCTGAAACTCTTGTGCTTGACGGTCTCGGGAGGTCGTGACGACCTAACTCGGTGTGTGGCTCCGGTCTCGTGTCGACTTCGGCGACCCGGCAGGAAATTCCCACTTCACTCCGATCTGACGAAGTGGAAGTGGAGAAACGATGAGAAACCCCTGTTCGTACCGTGATCTTCCAAGGGAACTTTCCAGGTGACATGTCTGCCATCCTGAGCTCAATGCCTCTGGCTGACATGTCTTCCGTGATCTTCCGTGTCGCAAGCACCAGGCCCGGCCCCTTGCTGATCGGCCGTTTGGGATCGACGGATGGGGCGACAGTGGTCGATTCGATGTGTGCCCAGTCCGGACCTGGAAACACATCGCACGCCAAGGATCTCTTAAGGTTGGAGAACTCCTGCTTCATTCCTAGAAGTCGAAGTGCGGTGAGAAGGCACATGAAGGCATGTGAAGCCACGTGGTCTGAACACCCAAACCACCGTGGAAAAACGTCTGAACGGTCCAATTTCTGCCCAGTCTTTGAGGACATCTGCAGTCTGCAGGCTTTGGTGATGGCAAGGTGCAAACAAATACTGGGACCTTCGTCTGATCTTTGTCTGTTATAATCTTCCCCACCTGTCAGGTGAGGCCCTGTCAATGTACAAGTCGCAGCCGTGATGTTGTTGTTTTCCGCACATGAGTCGCAAACAGAATTTGCATGAGTCGTGCCTGTCGACATGAAACCATACCTTTTCACATGATTCATCCGGAAAGCCCACTGAGACCCGGCCAATGTGATCCTCCAGTCTGCCTGATTTTTGGCAAGCAGTTCTTGAACCAAAGGACAGGCCAGCACCCTCCCTGCAACAATCATGGAAGTGGAAAACGGCCTGTTTGTGAGGGAAAAACTCCTTCTACTCCTTTGAGGAAAGTGTTCCATGTCCATGTTGGTTGAATGGAGGGCAAGCGTTTAGGCTTGATGTTTGCGCCCCCACGTCCAATGAATCATTTCATGCATATCTTAAACATTACTGACCATCCATCCTGTGATCAACATGACCACTTGGATGATTTTAGGCCAAGAAACATAGCGGTCGAAGGGTTCCGGTGATAATGGTGATATAACAATAAGCACACCGTAACGTTCTTGGAGCCAGTTCACCAGAACGCCTCCCCTTCGCAAGACCTGAAGTTCTATCCATCAATCATCCATCAGTCACATTTTTCGCTTCCAGCCCTTCAACCTGCAACATTTGCAACATCTGACTGCCAAGATCAAACAGTTTCTCAGCGGATCACTGTCCAACATTGTCTTACAACCCCCATGAGTTTGGGCCGGCTAGAGCCCTTTAGCCTTTCCCCACACTCTCCGCAGCCCTTGTTTCTGTACATCACCTCACAACCCTTTGTGTTGAAGCCTGCAAAAATCTTTTGTTATACGGTTATACGTATACTAATATACTGTATTTGAATCAATGATCTGAAGTTTCTGTCTGCTTGCACCCCCTTTCACAGGTGCACACACACACACACTTCCCAAACCAGCATGCCGCAAACCGCATGGTGCCCAAACCCATGCCGAGCATCTCAGCATCTCCATCCCATTCTCGCGTGAACTGCCCTTGCAGCCATGCCAGGGGAGCCGGCCAGTGGCAAAGTAGATAAGGACCTCAATTTCAGTGCAAGATTGTTTTGCCTCTCAGGAGTGTGGCCTCCCAGGAGTGCGATTGCAGGTGGTGTGTCCACGTGGAAAATAAAGAAACAACATGACACAAACACAAATCCACAACCCAGCGCCTCCACCTACCTGCAGTTGGACTGGAAGATTTCATAAGATGTCATGAACAAAATGCCTGGATCGACTCTCTTAAGCCAGCCACGTCACTTGGGCCAATCCAAAAACATATAAAGTTGACTCCACTCTCCCCTCCCTGGTGTTCGGAACCACCTCCTCTGCCTTCTTGCCACCCGAACCATCCGGGCGGCGTAGGCCAAGCTTTCGAGGTCGCAGCGGGGGGAGCGCTCGCCGTCGTGCGCCGCCCGCGCGCAGTAGCGCGTGGTGCCGACGCAGCGTGGTGCGCGGCTCGGAGCGCGCGGGTCGGAGGGGGGAGAGACGTAGAGGCCGTTCACGCGGTAAGGGCCTCAGGATGGAGGAAGGGAAAAGGCAGTGCTGCACGTGGTCTGATTGAGGAACTGAAGTATGGCATTATGTTCCTTTTATGTTTTTTTCAGGCAGAACCCTGGATAACTAGCCCTCAATGGCCATTCACCGAGTGATCTTCCATCGGGTCAAGCATTGAGAGACTGCGAGCAAGGGAAAGAACATCCCTGGCTTGATTCGAGTCTTCTTGTGCAAATGGACGCAAGCAGCCTAGTGGTTCCTCTGAATTGGTCTCTCGGTTTCTATGTGCCACCGGCCTGGCGTTGGCGGCGTTGCAAAGCCTTTTTCTTGTTGGTCTTTCATCTCAGGGCTGCATACAAGTTGTCTTCATGCGCTGCTGCAAGGGGCGTTCTCAAGTCCGAACAAAAAACTATATCAGTTCAAGTTCCAACCACTAGCCACAGTTGCAACAAAACGCACAACGTTCAAGTCGTCGGCTTAAGGAAGCCATCACGGTCTGTTTGCCGAATGAGTTTTTGCCGTCTGAATGAATGATCTTGATGTTTTCAGAGGGCAACACCTGCTGCTAACAACCTGATTTTTTTGCAACATGAACTGGGTTTTCCTGCCCAGGAAATCTGACCTACAGGACCTCCGTTTAAAAAGTCCCGTTCGGAACATCTTGGAACCGTCTACAGCATGTCCTCCCTTTCATGAAGGAGGAACAAGTTGTGGCTGTGAACAAAGAAACTCAGCTGGCAAGCTTCAGCTCTCGCTCAACCTGGCAACCCCCTCCCCGCCCAAACAAAATTGAACTACACCTATCCCTCTATCCTTGGGAATGGCCCGAGCCATCCGGCGAAAAACAACCACCAACTCTCGCGCCCCGTCGATCCTTGATCAAAACATCCACACGGCCATCCACACGGCCCCAGGCACGGCAGCATCCAAAGTCGATCAAGCGCACCGTCAGGCCGTCCGCAGAGGCGACGACAGCAGCGACGGCGATGTTCTTCGTCTTGAGATCTCCATGTGATAAGTTCAACCTGGGGGGCTCAAGGGCGACCACGAGTTCCGGAGAGGGGAGGGTGCTGTTCGCTGGACCGTCTAGGTGAAGAATCTGACTCAACTAAATGGTAAGAAACAGCAAAAAGAATGAATGACCAAACGGGTGCTGGAGGACAAGAGGTGAGATGTGTCTGTTTATGTCTTTTTTATATTACCTGTTCGTAAGCTTGAGAAATGACCCACTCTGCAGGTTTCAACCCCCATCAGGAATCATATATGATGCAAATATGATGCAGTAAAGCAAATACACGGTTGAATCGAAATACCACAGCCCCTGAGATCTGCAACAAAATGCAACAAACACACACCTTGCGCCTCACATGTGTTCCAGAAGCTTCAACTGTAGCCCAAGTCGCCGATGCATCTGCTCCAGCTGACTCAGCAACTGCACACCCACCGAGCAGATCAAAGGAACCTCTGCATCGAAAAAACCTCTGCATCGAAGGCGAAAGTCCTCCAAGCTTTGGAGGAAACGTTCCATGACCTCGGAGATCACACGTTCCCATGTACTATGGGTGAACCGGACCAACAGGGGACCCGACGTTGGTTCCCGCCGAACATGAAGAGAAGTTCGACGACTAAGACGTCTGGAATGTCCTCAAAACCAACTTTTTGAGAGTTTCCAACAAACACATCTGACCTTTGTGCTCAAACAAATCTTAACAAACTGTTCAATTATGTTATTCATAAAGGGGAGCTTAGTTCATGCGCACTGCACGAACGTGTTCGTCCTTCAAAAAAAAGTGCGGTCGTGTCATCGCAAGCGGCGTTTCTTCCCGGGCAATGACCATCGACGTAACTGCAGTGGACTGGTGGTGGAAGTTGGTCAAACTCAACAACAGAGTCCAGGTCGACCCCGACATGTGGGGGTCTACAAAGAGGGAACTTCTCTCACATGAGTCAGCCCTGGGCCCTAGCCTGAGAAAACCCAGGTTGCCAAGCCAGTGGAAAATGAGTGAACCAGTTCCTGGAGCTTCATTCCAGTCAACATCAGTCAACCTTCTCTTTCGCAAGTTCTGCAGTTCCAAGACCGGAATCCTCTGGACCTCAAGACCCAAAAACACGTGTGATGTTATAGTTATAGTACTGGACTCAGAGATAGAATATGAACCAAATCCAAAAAGCTATTTGGTCCATATTCTAAGTGCAAGCAAAGTGAAGTTGCAGTTACACAAATAGAATATGCATTTATGAAATATATGTTGTTGAGTTGATTGATCCACAATAATAGACACGTCAATCGCTGTTGGTTGGACAAGCTGCCATAATCTGATTGCTCTTGGCTGTCACAGTACGAAAATGTACGATGTAAGATCAGCATGACCGCAGCAGCATGTATGTTTTATTTAACAGCCCCAAATATTCTATGTGCAAAAAATGTTCTATCTGCACACTTCAACATTATTCATTTTTTGAAAGTACTTGGAAAACTTATATGCAAATAGTGTTTCATACTCTATCTAGTCGTCCGTCACTATATATACAAATATATTATATATATACATCTAGTTATTCATAAATTCTATATTAATTATATACCTTTGGAATCCAATACATTCTTTTTGTATGACGATATGTTTATGTAGCAGGCCTCCCTAGGCTGAGATCCACTTCCGTTTGTTGGAACACAGGTTCACTTCACTTCAAAGATCTTCAAAGACTTCACTCCTCCTCCTTCACCTCAGCTTCCACGCCTTTCCCACGGTCTGGCGGTGTTTGTTCCGTTACGAACGTCACCGGGTCGAACGGAACGGTCCCCGTGTTCCGGTGACTCCGCCAGGGTGCCAGGAACTCCATGTCGCCCTCCACGAAGAGTCCAAGGAATTCCTGGGGGTGGAAACACCAATGGGCTGACGACACGATGTGGTTGGGCCAAAAGACTTCATCTCTACAAGTCAATGATCTCATTTTACTGAAGTGTGGTCATACAAAAACACTACTGGAGGAGGTCAAAGACCTGGTTTGGACCTGGGTCAGACTGGACTTGTGGGGCATGGAAGATAGGTATGTATATTTTAGTAGGGGGACCTCCCAACCCGGTAGACTATGGTAGACTGGTCTATTTCTGGTTGGTGTTTTCAACACACTTGAACAATATGAGTCAGAGGGTCCTTCTTCATCCCCAAGTGGTTGGGTTGAACATGAAAATATCCGAAACCATCACCTAGATTTCCCTTCTTCCAGGGGGTCGTTGCCTGGGAAATCTCCCTATTTTGATACACACCCATATATCTAGATGTGGGGATCGTTGACCCACAAAACATAAGCAAACTGAAACCTTTCAGTTTCCAGTCCCATCACTTTCCATTCTTTGGAATTGATATGTGGTCATATTGACATGGTAAACAATGGCAAAGCATGATGGTTAGTTTGGGCATGATTCTCTAAGTGTCAATAAGAAAGATGGCTCAAAAATGAGTTCGTATCGAAACAAGTGGCAAAACCTGATCTATGGTCTGCCGGACTATGGATCCCGTTTGAACCTGCGGTGGGAGATATTTGATCCACTAACATGTCCAACAGAAATCCATCCCCCTCCGATCGTTGCCATCCGATCGTGCGCCGACCTCTCCGGGGAACAGAAAGCACCGGTGAATGCGATGGACCCGGCCGAGCTCGGGCCGTGTGAATGCATCGGCCACCCGGCCTTGAGGTGGTCAAGGACTCCATCTTGCGACCAATCCGGGGGTTTAGACAGAGACAACGCGCCACCGGACTCCATAGATGGGGGGTGCGTACGAGTGAGATCCTCAAGGCGACACCCAGGAAGGAAACGGGTTCCATAGATGTTCCCTCACTAAGACGGAAGGTTGTGAGGGTGTTCCTGACGTTCCAAGACTCCAGCAAGTCTGGACATAAATTCTAGTGCGAAAAGAGCACATAAAGCCAACTCCCCCTCAACACAAGAATTTCAACTCAGCTCCCACTTCTTTTGAACATCCGCTTTTGCATCCTTCCGTTCGTAAACTCTCCAGTTCTCCTGCATCTTTCTCCACCGGGTCACCGGAAAAAGGAACAGACGGGGATTCACACATACCCAGACACTCTATGCCTACATTGACCCCCCTGGCACCATCCCTGGCCTGATCGGCAGTCCGGACTGGCAGTCCCAAACGGTCACGTTTGGGAGAGCTAGGGAAGACCTCGACGAGCGCCCGTTCGACACGGCCAGGCTCCGGAAACACCGAGCTCTTCTGCAAGATCTTCAGTGCCATAGCCTCATGCCACAACTCCGCCGCCGCCGTGTCCGTCTTCAGGCGCGTCTTGGCCACACAGCGACGGCCAGTGGCACACTCGGTGACCTGAGGAGGGGGTGAAGCACGAATCTCCAACCCAAATAGGCTCCAGTCACACCTTTCTTGGAGCCCTGCGGCAAGGACTTTGACCGAAAAGCTAGCTAAAGACTTGGACCACAGGTTTCTGAAGCTTTCCGCTGCAGGAGTGTGATTTGGGCATGGCCAACAGCTGTTGATGGATAAGTACTCCTTGACTCATCTCTCTCTCTCTCTCTCTCGCTCTTTCTTTTGTATACTTGCTGAAAAATCTGCAATTCCTTGACCCTGACGATGCCCTTTCACCTCCAAGACCTTTTCGAGGAGGTACCTGGACCCTTATGGGACAATGTCGATGCGTCAAAAACCACGAGGGTTCGACTCAAGGCCCGGAGCCTCCAGCACTTTTGAGAACCTTAGTCGGCGCAGTGACGTTCTCATCTCCTCGAAAGTGGACTTCTTTCGCTTTTCTGGAAGTGGACAACCCCTGCTTGTAGAGGGAAATGGCCTTTCCAGGGGCTAGGACGTCCACTTCGATGATTGATGGAGGAACGATGCTGCTTGTTTCCTCCTCATCTGAACTCCCAACACTGTAGCCAGGCTTCTTAGTCACCCCAAAACATCCCCAAACCACTGGCTTCAGGTCCATGTCATGATCCAAATCTGCTCCACATTTGGGTGCCAGACAAGGGGGCCAGGGATCCGGACCAACGGACGATCGGCCCCGTCCCAGTGATGTGTCCGGAAAGAAATCGGTCCACGTGCTCACAAAGAATCGCCCCAGCTCGAGCTCCATGGTGACCATGTTTTGGGCAAGAGATCACCAAGCTTGGATATAAATCACCATTAGATGGAATAGTTCGCCAAGGGTCTGGCTCGGCGGTATGAAATGAAACCCCCAAAAAGGCCACCTGGCAGGGAGCACCATGCCACCTGACAACACTAAAGAAGCTGAGGCAAGGAACTGCCCCTGTCCCAAGAGCTCTCCAAAGGCAAAGTGCTTGGGCAACTGGGTGAGCAAATCGTCGGGCTTCACCGCCTAAGAGAGCAAAAGAAGAAGACCTATATAGAAGCCGAGTTCACCGCGTCCGTTTGGTATTGGGAACGTGTTCCAGTCCTTGCATGCCAGCTTCCATGCGGGTCTTCTTTCCCAGAAGAGCTGAAGTCTTCGGAAGAGCGGAAGTGTGAAGCAAATTGGCTTTTTGGAAAGGTCTTTGGTTGGCTTGATTTTGGGATGTGTCCATTGAGTTCCGAAGGCAGTTTCCAACCTAGCGACCTAGTTTGGTTGCAGGCAACAGTATGAAACAAGTTGGTGAAACAAACTGGGAAATTCCTACTCCCTTCCCACTTTCCACACCTCTAGGCAAGGACGGGAATGAGATGGCAAGGGGTGAAAGGGTGACCGCATGAGAACATGCAACATCTCTTGCCAAACAAGTGAGCAAACACGGCATACCACGACCACCCCGGAGGTGAGTGATTTCTGCCCACCATGTTGTCAGAAGAACCAAACGAACAAAGGTTGAAGAACCCCGTTCGGTACCCCAGGTGACGGCCCTATTTACGGTCACTTAACCGCTCTTGGTGATCGAACCCTGCACCTGGAATTTTTGCTGAAAGGCTTGCCCTTTGGATCCCTTTAGTACCTCAAAGCGTTGGGATGAATAATATGTTCATCACTCCTTGCCGATACAAAATGACAGAGTGATTGATGGACACAGGGTGTCTTGCCTGAGAATGCGGGCCAATTGATTGGATGAGATGTGCAAAAATAGGAATCTGCGGGTGTCCAAATGTCAAAACCTCTGGTGTTCGTGGAGTGCCTGACCCCCTGAGAGGCTTGGCAACTGACCTCTGGATGGTTGGAATCCCCTGCCCTTCCCGCACGTGCGTGCGACTCAGTGACTTTACCAGCAACTGACGTCGCCAAGGAATTTTGAGTCACATCCATTGAGGCAAATTATGCAAAACATTGCAAAACCATCCAGGTTGCTGAGCCTTGCTTGAGAATGCCAGGATGAGGCAAAGACAACACCCAACGCGCTACTTAAATTTCCAAACGCAACGCATAGATACGCAAAGCATACCGAACACACCACGACTTCTAGCGTTCCCAACATCCCCAGTGCGGCTCGACAGCTCTTAACATCCCTTAAGTCCTTCATGGAAGACCCACGGACCCACGATCGATGCCATCCCGAGCGTCCCAAAGGACAGCCACCTTGATGCCACTCGGGGCCGACACTGCTGGATGATCTTTGTCCAACAGAAGGACCCTGACACGGGCCGAACAGCGAAAGACCCTGACATGGGATGGCCGATGATGGCCGGCCAAGTGAGGAAGGAAGTGAATGGACATTAACAATCCCCATCTATCCCCCCAAACAGATCCAAACAGTGTGTCTAAAGGTCTACGGTCTGGAGGTGTAGAAGCAGAAGGTCTAGAGATCTAGACGTGTTTTTGGTTCCAGGGAGGGGTGGGTGCTGATGGTGTTGATGGTGGTGGTGGTGGTGATGGTTCACAAACTAGGTTTACAATTGAAGGTCTAGGTCCAGAGATTCTCTACCAGTAGAGGTGGGGGAGAGGTCTAGAGATCTAGGGCTGGAGGTGTAGAGACCACAAATGGAAGGACATGTAAAAGCACACGCATGAGAGCACACACATATTCATGAGAGCGTACGAAACTTGCACTTCAAGGTGTACAAAGTGCCGCGCCTGCGCTTGCCAGGAAATCTGCAATCCGCATTATCCAGATTCACATCGCCCAGCCCTGCCAAGGCGATTCAGCTGCCACCAAGACCGTGATGCAGCACCAAAACCAATAGAATGCGCGTCACAGCACGCCAGGAGACATGTAGTGCGACCGCCCTGCGTACTGGTCTCTGCTGGTTGTCAAGCTGCTCGATCTGGGCCTTATGATCTACTTGCCTTGGCGAACGCGGCGGTGGCATCAGACTGCGTCGCTTGCGTCGCTGGCTGTGGCGAAGATCCGGCCTTCACAGAGCGACACTGCCGCCTCAAGAACTGCGAGGAATCACGCCTCGTTGGCACTGCCTGGCGTGTTGCACCAGCTAGGGGTCCCAACACGCAAGCGCTTGATGGCCGAAGCCGAATCCAAGTAGGTTGCGTGCGGTTTGCAACCTCACCATCCAAGGAAATCCGCGAGCCTTGGCGACTGCACCGGAGGAGGGGCCGGTCCGTCCAGGTCGCCGAGCGTCTGGCGGCAAGTGCCACGTCCCCAAGGGGATTCTATTGGCACGAAATGCCGACGGCTGCAGCATCCACCTGCAGCGTTTGCGGTGCCCGGTGACAGAGGCGTCTGCATGAGAGCCGTCTTTCCACGTAAGCCTCCGCGAAAGATGGCTTCGCTTGAGGAAAAACGAATGGAGCTTGTAAAGCCTGCGAAACCAGAGCCGGCCTTTTGACGAAGCAGTGTTTCTGATACAGGTTCAGCCTCTTGCATTTTGAGCGTGGCCTAAATAGACCTGTAACAGTTGCCTTGCGACAGGCGCACGGCAAGCTAACCCCTTGTGGTCCCTGGAGTGTGAACATCTTCGACAAGCTTGCTGTCTGCGTTCTGAAACCCATCTTTCACAGCTGGAGGACGCGATTGAGCGACCCACACAGGTCTCGAGACCAGGAACCTGGTGAACGCATCGGCGCCACGGTCGCGCGATAGCCCCCGAAGCGGCGGAGTAGGCGCCGCGCCAGTTGGGCCACCCCATAGGCTCTTCCACAGAGGTGGGGTTGCCAATGGCCTTCAGATGGTTGACCACGACTCCATGGTACGAATCGATGGACACCAAATGACACCAGGCTGTGTAGAGGAACATACACTTGAAACCGGACAGCGTTGACACGTCGACACATGGTCAAGCTTCAGTGGCAACTCCCTGGTATATTGCAATCGATAACAGAAAAAACGGTCGACCTTCTCGAGTTCATACTGCTAAGATCTGGAAGGCAAGGTCAACTCATGTTGGGCCCAATCTGAGAATCTGCCGGGCTAAAAGTGAAAAATGGTCCCAAGTTTCATGATAATGTCCATGGCACCATCACTTTCCACAAATCGTTCAATCATTTTGAAGCCACGAGGTGATCTTGAGAGTGCAAGAATGATTATATATATACATGGCTCAAATGGAACACAATTACCAGGGCCCCCAGTCGGAGTGGTTAATGGATACCCCTTAACCTCTAAGGAGCCATAATTAGACACCTCTTGAAGATTCCTGGTATACACATTCTCAATTTTTTCCGAGGAAACGCATGTTTTTCGTCGCATCGCTGTCGGTGTCGATGGCGGTTCCCAGGCACCTCTGTCCTGTCTGGACACCCAGCAGCAGCCGTTGTCCGGGCTCGGACGTTGTCACATGCACCGCATCGCGGGCACGATGTGCAGCCAGGTGCACTGCCGTTGGACCATGGAGGCCTTGCAAGACGGTTTAGGTGGAGGTGGAAGTACTTCCTGAGGAAGGTCTTGGACCTTAGGGTATGCCATAAATATGGGCCCCAGGCTCAATCAAGACAGAATATTATGATTATTAAGTCTACATTGAGCCCTGTTCAACCACCCCTATTTGTACCTAAAAAGGTCAAATGTCAAGAGGATATCCACTGACTGGGGCTCTATATCTTGGATTTGCTATCCAGGAAGCCGGGAAAAAGTAAAACATATATTCCCCAGGGAAGTTAACCATAGGGGGGAAAGACAACCACCTGATCAGCCAAACCAGGATATAGTTCCAGCGGTTTCTCAACACTCGTGCCCTGCAGGCTCACCCCATGAGTTCCCCAGCCCCGCTCCACCGCCTTCGGCAGCTGCGGAGACTTGGCTCACGGGGTCGCCTGCGGTGTGATGAGGGACGCACGAACATCACATGCAAGTGGAGTGGAACACCCCTGTGTGTAAAGGAAAATGGTCTTGCCAAGGGACCATGCCATCCACTTCCATGTTAGTAAGTTGGAGTGTACCATCGTTCTTTTTGGTTCGGCAAACTTTGAGGCATGGCCAGGTTTGGGTACATGAATAGATCTGAGATGACCTGAGTAACCTCAATTTGTTGGCACCAATCATCCAAAAAATTGGGCGTTCCTGCCAAATAAGGTCAAGAGTCGAGTGAGTTCTCGATGGCCTTGGAATGCATCCCAAAGCCGACATTCGCATTGGCCAAGCCACCGTGCTACAGCAATAGTTATTCTGTTTCTCACTCACTGCTCAATTGTCTGTGTCCTCCCTCCCTCCCTTCTTTCAGTGTTTAAGTGACTTGAGTGGTCCAGTTTGCCAGGAATCTGGATCAACCACCTCTGAGACTCACTCAACTCAAGTCTCCTAGACCTACAAAAATGGTCACCCTCCCACACCGCCCACCGACCGAGGAAAACGACGCTCCTCGCCGAGGGACGACTCTCATCGGGATCGAAATCAGCCAAGTCGGCGTCTGTCCAGGTGAGCCATGGTAACTCCTGGAACATCTCGATGGGGCGCCATGTCAGGGACTAAGGCAACCTGCAAATGCTGATTTACAAGTATTTTCTTTGATGACTTGAAGAGTGCACATTATATATGTATAATCAGCTTCAGTTGAACAAAAGGGCCTGCCTGCCAAAAAGATTTGGGGAAAACACTTTCCTCCACCAGTTTGGAATCGGGAATCCGGCAGTTGTATGGCTTGCCCTACCGCTGTCGACACTGAGCTGAAGCCAAATGTACGCAAAATCATCAACAAATCAACAGTCCTCTTTCTGATCAGGAAAAAGGACACTCTTTTCATGGCAAGGTTTGTGTGGGTTCGTTTTTGGCGTGTCGGTGTGTTCTCGGAACGTTGTTTGGCACATACCTCGCATGAGCAAAACACCTGGAGCCTGGTGTTGACCCATCTGGTATCGCCGGTGGCAACCGGTGCTGGGCATGCGTCTCACCTGTCAGTGACCCGGTCATCGGTTGGGAGAACATGTCTCTCGTCCCTGGTGTGACGCATGGGTTCATGCAACAGTCAGTTCGAGAGGGACACATGGGGTGTTCACAACCTCAAAGAGCTTCGAATCCCGAATCACGCCGTTGAAAGGGTCTCGGTCTTAGCCCAATCCCCGAGTGAATCAAATGGTCATCAACAAGGTGAGAAAAGCAACCTATGATACCACTTGCTAGTGCAAAATTGATACCCCTGTGCAAAACTACAAGTAACATGCTTTGTACATCGTCCACATCCGGATGTTGAAAATTCTTCTCAATAGCGCTCACTCAGGCAGCCAACCCATGAGGCCAAGAAGTCTGAGTCCTAAGCAAATCAGATTCCCCTGCCTCCCGGGAGCCGGGAGCCCCGACCGGATGACGCCGTGCTAACAACATCTGTGCCACAGCACTCTGACCATGCCTGGACGGCACATCTCTCGGCTCCCCACAAAAGAAACCGACGCGCCGCAGGTCGCCCACAAAATTCCCTCCAAAATCTCTGAAAACTCAATTTTTTGGTAGGTAGAGAGGTTTTTGGGAGTGTGCTCGAGACTTGGGGATTTGCGCAAAGAGTTTGTGGGAGACAAAAATCAAGAAACCGCGCTCTTCTTGCAGCGTAACGGAGCAGGATCTCTTCTATGGACTGGTACTTCCAACCCGCCTGAACAAATACTCCTGGGAACGAAGCTTGAGTGGATAGTTTTCAGGTGCTTGAGTTTCTTGAGTGGATGGTTTTCATGTTTCTTTTTGTCAAAGACCTAAGAATAATAACACACATGCTGAGACTGGTCACGGTCATGCAGCATTACAAAAGTGCAAAGTAAACACCTACAACATGAAAATGCCTTGAAAGTGATAGGCTGGCTTTGTAGATCTCTTTATGGCACTTCAGGCTGAAAACCGCAGCACCCTGCTCCACAAAACAAGGCTACCCGGTTCGAGCTCAGGATCCACGTGCTATAGTCGAAGCCGCCGGACCCTGGGCCCCCAAACCATGCAGCCGTATGAAGGAGACTCTCCCCGCTGGGGAGGAGGTCCTGAAGAAAGAAAAAAACACACGTGCAGGCGGGCCATGATGGATGCCGGATGGATTCCAGAAAAAACAGCAAACACTGCTGTCCCCAAAGTGTGGCTGAAAAAACACGCCAGCCTCTGCTGGGCTTTGTGAAAAAATCAGTGGATGGGGCCGGATAGTTCCACCGGTTTTTCAGAATCAGTAGCGGCAGAGACTCACCCTGAAAGCTTCCACCCGGCCAATACAAACGTTGTCGGCAATACCGTGGTGAACCACTCCGTGAATGGCTGAAGGCGAACATGTCTCCCATACCTTTTCACCACCTGAATGACCTCCTTTTTGGACCACCAAGCTCCCCAAAATTTGGTCCTTTCCAATCAAAACAGGTGGTCAAATGGGTTTCCAGGCGTGTGTGCATATATACAGTATATATATATACATACACGATATCCTAAGTATCTGTTTCTGTTCATCAATTTCTTTGGTCACATCTCTCCAACCACTCAATTTCACCAGGACACACCTTCCAAGTTTGGACCCACCATTGGACAACTTCTTGGGGTCTCACAAACAAATCATCTGATCATCTAATATCGGCACATCATGACGCATCCAGTACAATACATCATCTGTCCCTTCCAACTGTTCGAAACCACATCCAAAACCTTTTCATGCACCAAGACCTTCCACCCTCCACGAACCACGCGATCTCTCCTCGATGAGTTGGTTGCCGGCTCGGTCACCCAGGAGCCGTTCCAGCACTCCCAAGTCGCCCTGGAGGACAAGGGACTTCCCCCGATCGTCCCGTTGTTCGCGGGGTACGACTGGTCTATTGAACCGAACCCAAGGGAAAGCGCTTGAAAGAAGTGTGGAAGACAGGCATATAGGTTGGCTGGCATGTCTGACAGGTGGTTCCAGAGGTCCATTGCAGGGAGCTCATGGGCTTTATAGGTGAACAGGGGAAGCCTGGAAAGTTGAATCTCACACGTCTCATGAGTCATGTAGCCTCTTGACTTGATAAACAACACGTGCATGTAAGCCCTTTTGTATAGGGGGTCCTATTAAATCAGAAGTCGAGATTCAGGATCTACTATGATCTACTCGCCGATGGACAGATCTCAAATCGGTATATAAAATACTATACGCTTTTGCTCGTGTCTCTCCACTCCTTCTTCAGGTCAATCTCCTTCTCCCCAGGCTGATCCAGGAAATCTTCCCCACCCTTGTTACAAGGCCCAACCGGCCCAACCTCCCACGATCGGTGAAGTGGACCTGGCTGCCAAACCCCAAACATACCCCCAAAACGCACCCATGCGCCTGAAAGGTTGACCATATATACATATATATATATACCATCATATATATCATATACTATCATCCTACATACATATACCATCATATAGCGACCCAATCTGACACATCTGAATCGCCCCCTGGGCCTTGAGAAACGGACCATCTTCCAAAAGGCCGATCCAACACCCCCCCGGTGCCGATCCACCGCACCTCGCGCGCAGCACGGAAGAGTGCCTGATCGGCATGGGCCTGGATCACACAGGCAGGCGTGGGAAATGAGGTTGGCAGGGACGGTTGGCGGGGCTGTTGGTCTTGGAGACTTCAGGAGAAAGATGGGAGTACTATGGAGCACTCGTCATGGCCAAATGTGAGATGGCATGATGTATATTACGTGGCACGTGGTGATTGACCTTTCATTTAAACTCCTTTTATTGATATACTTGTAAATTCCTTGTGATTCAATCTTGATATATTAAATTATATATATATATGTTCCTCTTCCAACCTGTGAATCTTCTATTCTCTTCCCCCGTCATTCCCCGCTGGGAACAGCGCCAACTCTAGTATATAATATTGTAATTTGGCAAATTCTAAACTCCTTTTGACTCCAAATGATTCCAGTTGTGTCTTTGTAAATTCCTCGCGATTCCCTTTAATAATCCTTTTCGAACCCAGTTGATCTTTTAACTACTCGTGGGTTCCCTTTCAATTTATCGTAAAAACATATGTCTATTGCACAAAGGAGGTAGCCCACTACTACGCTAGAAAAACAACGACACGTCCTCAGTTCGCCCATGTTTGAACCCTTTCACCAGCAGTTCAGGTGTTTTTCTGTTGAAGCCCATTGCTTGATGGGGGGCCTCCCTATCCCATCACCGTGGTCGCCCGTGAAGAACCCTTCACCAGCAGTTCCGTCTGTTCACCCATGGGGGTGTGCTGGATGGGGAGCTCCCTCTCACCGAGCTTGGAAGGATCTAGGTGACAGCAGCAGCTCCGGAGAGTCCAAGGACTTTTTCGTAGGGCTGGAACCATTTGGGATCAGTGAAATGAAGTGAACCAAGAAAGCACAGTTGAGACTTAATTACAGCCAACCCCCAAAATCAAAGTAACAAAACATCGAAAACATGGCCAACTGACCATGTCACCCGATCTATCCATATATTTACAGTATTGGGAGCACACTGGGCGCCCACAACAGCCTCTCTGGTGAGACCGCACCAGCACGCCCGCTCGACCGGTCGATGCCGCGCCCCACACGGGGCACCCCAACGGCAGGGTTCAAAGGTGGCCCACCTGTCATGGCCGCGGAATCGCGCAACCAGTGGACAGTCGGATGAATCTGGAGAGAAGCCACAGGTCTAGTGAGGAGGGTGCGGAGGCCACATGATGAGTTCGAGGACGTGTTCAAAAAAGGGGAGCCCACCAAAGGTCTCCCCGAACACCCAAACTGACCTCAAAAGTCAGAAATCAACATCCCAAAGCATACCCAAACACTCCATGAATGTATGCCATATATGCCGCTCAGTTGGAGTGGTTGACCTGGGTTCGGCAGCAGTCCTATGCCAGTTCCCATGGAGTGTCTGGTGTGTCTGGGTCGGATGCGCCGGACTCCGCCGGACTCCAACGGAACCGGCCACGTCGGTCGTTTTCGCCCGGTCCTCTCCGGCTCCTTTGGCCGAGTGTCGGAACGCAAAGCGAAGCGAAGCTAGGGGTTGAGCCGCTCAGCGCCGGATCAAGCGAAGCTAGGAAGTGGAATGCAAAGAGGGGTGAATCCTGGGAAATTGAAAAACACTCCGGTGTGTTTTTGGTGACATGCTTTCTTTGAAGCATGACTCAGAATGACTGTTATATATTTTGAATGGCGTGTCCTAAACGGTCCGTGCAACACATCTAGCAGGATTTCCACCGCGTCAACCGTATTGCTTGGTGGCTGCCAACTGCTTAACAGGCATGATTGCACCTGACGATTTTTGGAGGTGGTACTTCATAATAATATATACGATAGGTCTTAACTGTACTTAATGCGTGCAAGATCCAAGGAAAACCATTGCTTCATCTTTTCCAGCCACCTCTGTAGACAGGAGTCTGTTGGTTGCTCAATGTGCTGCGATCACACCTTTGCCGCAAATCACCAAAGTGGAATCACCTCTTCGTCTTTCCACTCCAAGCACTTTGCAAACTAATCCCCAGGCCACTCGGTGCTCGCGTCGGTGCAACAGTCGTGATGATCAACTGAGAACCACCATGAGGAATGCTTCCGGGTAATCAGTGGTCAGACCTGGGAATTCGTGAGTTCCCCACATATGTGTCTTATGTTTCGTTAAAATGTCATGTGATCCGGATCTAATGCTCTGGACGAGATCGTTTGTTCTGTTTCTGCCAGGTGACTGTTGGACTTATTATGACCCATAAATTTATCGTCCATCACTCATGCATGAGCATCCATAAATCATCCGGTGCCTCAGAACGAAGATTCTCTTTCAGGAAACTTCACCACATCTTGGCACCGCTTGGCCGGTACGTCCCTCGCGAGGGTTGTAACTTGTGGAGCCTTCTTCTCACAAGCAAGTGATGTTTTTTCACTTCCAGGCGTGCTTTGCAGCGATGCTCCTCAAACAGGTTGATCCTCCCAAGGTTCCGTTCGCAGGTCATCCTCGGAATGTCTTCAACCAAACAGTCCAACCAACCGGCGCGCGTGAAGCCGCGGCCGCGCGCGTGACGCCTCGCCGGCCACCTGCGGCTCAGGGGTTCACTTCTCTCACTTCAGGGCAGCTGCATGTGCTCCTGCGAAGCGGGGGTGGGTCAGAGTCTGAGGGGGGGTGGGGGGGCAGGGTGAGGTGGATGTTGAGTGCATCCCTCCGTGATTGTGGGGTGTTGTAGGTAGAAGTGTATGGGTGTTTGGAGGGGTCTGTAGCAAGAGGTCTGTTTGATTCAATGGCAGCTTCCAAAATGTAATCAAACTTTAGAAATGCAACTCTGCGTTCGAAAGACGTGTTCCACATGGGCTATGTACTATGATCATGCGTTGAAGGTCACAAATCAACAACCCCTGCACTAGATCCATTACCTTCCGCAAGATATCATGTCATCAACGCTTTAGATCACTTTACTCTGCCCGTCTATCTTTCTTTCTCTCCCTATGATTACCCTCTCCCAGAGTTTGGTGCCTTGCTGAAGGTGAGAACACGTTTTCTCTGGAAAGTACAATTACCCTTTGCACCCGGCAGTGCAAAATGCGGCCACAAAATACGGCAACTTTGTTTCGTCAACATGAATCCCCTCCAACATTCAGTTATTTTTTTTCGCAGGAAAAAACTATACCTGCAGTCACAAAGGGGTGCTTAATGGAGGTTAGGGGTGCCCATTATCCACTCACTTAGGGACTAAAAAACACTCCTTTGTGACTCCTGGTATATATAAATTAATTAGTTACTCATAGTTACTCCATGTTACTCCCTTCAATCATAGAGGTGCCTCTGCCCAAGCATGCAAAAAAACAGCAAACAACAACAGTTTCCTCATGTTATACAACTGGTTTTCCGACATGTTTCCTCCATAGAGGCTCGGTGGCTCATCCAAGCTCGACCCACCCGAGCCACCCGCCTCGCGGAAGCACGGCAGCTCGTGCACGAAGCGCTTCTGCCGACCGCCCAGGTGCAGCTCATCCACTCGGAAGGGCACCACCAGGGCCACCTGGGTCTTTTTCGTAGGGAACTCTTTGGGTCCAAATGCTCTCTCAGGTGACCCACATTGAACCCCAAATGGTCCATGTCTCAAAACCCAAAAGGTTTGACTGAGATTGTTGTGTTTTTTTCTCCGGGCAAGTTGGACTGAGACAGAAAATTCTTGCCCCAGGCGCTTTGAGCAATCTAGCCGATTTACCCTGTTTGACCAGGGCCTCCTGGAGTCCCAACGTGAATGTTTGAGGCATGCGTTGAGGCTGCAAAATCGGAGATCTCTGAAGGCCACCAGAAGTCCAGACGGGCTCTGCTCAATGTGTTTGGCAAATCACTGTGCCAGCTGAGGATCATGAAACATCATCAACCTCAAGGTATACTACAGTAAATTATACCAGCATACCTGCCCTCCAACAACGATATAAGAGCTAGAAATCATGTATAAAACACACAAGAATGACCATGAATTACCTATAGACATCCCCAAGCCATTTGTGAGCGGAACTTCGTGACTTTCGGTCACTGCCGAGCGGTCGTGACGGGTCAGTCTTGCTGGCTGGTCGACCGCAAAGTGCAAGGGCTCGTCGTGCCCATCTGCGTCGGTCTTCACCTGTGCCCAGCGGTGCCCAGCGGTTTGGACCCTGTAAGACCTTATTCACTTGCCAGTCTCAGGTGATAAATCTGAGATGCGGTTGAGTAATTTGCGTAATTATAGCAACAATTCGCCAAGTATCGCAAAGCCCTGCACTGGCAAACGGTCTTCGAATTCTCGACTCCACTCAGCGGCTGCTAATTAACGACCAGGATGGCATTCCCATGCAAGTCATGCAGCGGTAAATGCCAAAACACAATTATCATCTTTAGACATCTCTTTGCCACTTTCTAGCCTTGACAATGCCTGGCAAGCAAGGATGGAGGATCATTTGGTTCTTATGGACCAAAGTGATCACTTTGGTCTCCACATGATTGAGGCTACTTGACACTGGACATAAACACATAAGCGGACAACATCTCTCTGACACACGGCTTTTCTGGCGGCTTCCCCCTCATGGCTTCCATCCAGGAAACTGCAACTCTCACAACATGGATCTTCTTGGGGAGAAAGCCTATGCAGCGACGTGGCTTCCTTGGATTTGGAGCATGGCCACAACCCCGTAGGGCGCAAGCAAAGCTGTGTTCACATGGCGGGTCTCCGACTCCAGGGAGTCGATAGCCAGCTTGGATGATGACTTTCGATGTGTCGCCCGCAGCTTTGGCCAGGGATGGTTTGCCATTCAAAAGCCTCGGCCTTGACCAGCTCCAGCTTGGTGTTCAATGGCCAGCTCCAGCTTGCAGTTGGGATCCAGGAGTGGAGCAAGTCGACTCCCAAATGAAACGGCCGCGAGGTGGTCGGCTTCAAAAAATGCGGAAGGGAGTCTTTGCAACAGCTCGAGTCAGTTCAGTGTCACTTTTGGTCAAGGTAATGCCCCCGCGCTGTCCTCAGTGCTGAGCCGAAGGGAGCAAGGTGAGCGCGATGAGGTGATTCTGGAAACAGTGAAACCATCAAAGTGGAGGCATGCTGGATTCTAGATAGACATGTTTTAAATGTTTATTGTAAGGAAGGACAGGGTGAAGCTATCACTCTTACAAAGAACCTCCTGTTACCCAACTTTTCACTACAACCTGCCAAATTTCCTGCTCAGGAAAGCAATCCAATGAGAACTCCCAGGACGCAGAAACGCACTTTTAGAACCCTTGGGTCCCAATGAGGCTGTAACCACTTCCATATATGACTTCTGGCCGAGCATTGAGATGACTTCTCAGGGAACCCGACATCTAGACCTGCCCTTCGTCCAACTAGTTAAGGCCTGCTTGGTCCAGTAAAGCCCCCACAAACACAGTGGTATCTCCAAACAGACATTATAATTGGAAAACAGGTTGTATCAAGTTAGTCTCTAAGCTGCACGTTGTATCTTCACAAACATATCTTCTCAAAAGCCTTTTCTCTACTTATTCGGCCATTGGATGGAAACAGCAATTGAACAATTATCATTGGCTCTTAGCATCAGCTGTTCTCCAGCAAGGCACTTCGCCATCATTGCACAGGAACCAAGCTGCTTTGGCAGGACCCTGAACACAAAGCAGCTCTGGAAATTCCATCTTCCAAGCCAAACAGAAACTTGGCTGCCTGGTTGACAGCAAACCTGGACAAGAACCTGTTCCGAAATCACCTCAACGACCCTGCAGGAGCTCTTGCCAAGTGCTTTAAAATCAATGCGTTGACTGCAAACCTCCTTCATGTCCAGGCTTCGTGCCGTCCACGCTGGCATGTTTGGGTTCGTTGGTTGGTGGGTTGGTGGGTTGGCTGGCCGAGGACAAACACAAATACATGAAGGATCATGCAGGCCTATGAGACCCCAAACATTGGAAGCAGTTGGTTCATGTTGATTCCCTTAGACCTGGTAGTTATCTGTTGTGGGTAATTCTTTTGACTACCTGTGGCGCGGAAACTGGAACAGCTTAGGAATCATCCAACTGCATCATGGGCACCGGTCTGAGACGATGGTGGACAGTCCAGGCTACGCCGGGCTACGCCACCTGGCCGGAGGAGATGGGTTTCTCAGGATCCAAAAGTGCCATGATTGAACGACGGTCACGGAGGGCGATCACAGTACGGAGGATCAATCACAGGTCACCGAAAAAAGAAAACGCACCACCAAAGTCATTCGGTCACGTCAGAATCAAGTACCCTACACCTCCAAGTACCTCCTCAGAAGGTATTTAGACCCTCCAAACCCACCCCAAACACCTTCTCAGAAGGTACTTGGAGGCCTAGGGGTATATAGGCAAAGCTCAAATTCCGTTCCTATTTTCCACTGTGCTGCTCGGTGAGGCTTTCATCAGCTTCAGTCCATGCAGGTCATCACCGATCCCGTTCGGGGATCTACCTACCAATCAAATCCACCCGGATAATAATCACCATCCTCAACAATAGAATTGTGAATGCCATCGGAGAGTTCATCAGGATTGCGAAAATCGAGTCCAAAGCCAAGTGGGCCAACGTCAGTGATCCTCACTCGAACTCGGGCGCTCCTCACATTCCCGCCACACCCGTCACCCTCGTAGTCTACTGGCAAGAGCTCCTTTAAGCGAGCACCTGTGATGACCGAAGCAAGCGACTCAGTTCCATATGCTGTCAGTCCTGGTTCGTATCGCTTCACGCTGGTCGAAACAAGTTCAGCCAGGTCCGGCCCTTGGGGTCCCATAGATCAACTTGCACCCTGCAAGTGATCGCTCTCACAAAGACGTTGACATCGCTACGCGGTATGCCGAAGTAGGCACCCACATCATAATCCACGTCATGGTCATCGTCTGGCATACAATCCAGTTTAAACACGAGTCTCGCTTCAAGGTTCATAATTTCAAAGTTGTAGTTATTGAAATTAAAAAGATACGGTTCGTCTTCATATTCATCATATTCACGCAGCCAAGATATACAATCGAGCTTCAGTGTGACTTGCCTTACTCCCATCGGCCTCTCACACGACCATATCATTGACTGGCCACCTTTCTCCCAAACCAAGCGCTTGCGAGAGCTCTTCTTCATGGATAGCACGAAACCATTAGCCAGCTTGAGGTCGTCACCGTTAAGTGAGATTGTGGTCTGGTCGTGGAAGAATTCGTCGAAGAATTCGTCGAAGATGCGATCACCGTTCTGATCAGCCACCCTGACACGGCTCTTGGAGGCCTCGTCAAAACAAAGAACACCCGTGAATATCTTTCAAGATGCGTGACTCGAAAGATAGATTCTTGGCACGAAGCTTTTGACACTCGCTTTTGACATCGATTCATTCCGAGTTTGATCGTCGGCATAAGTTTCCCGATCGGCAAGGAGATCGTACACTTGCTGCGCATACTCGGCACTCAAACTCTGCTCTGAGTCCCCCGAGTCCCCCTGTTCTTGAACAGATGCCTTGTACGCATCATCCTTTTTCGCTTTCGCCTGAACCTGCCACATCCGTACAGCAGGACCTCGCAAGTGCCCGGAGCAACGTGGCCCCGCTGCCAACGCCAGGCCGAACGCCACGCCGCAGGCCGCAGGCGCCACACCGCCGCGTCGGGAGCCCACTGCCCGGAGACTTGGGCTGGGGGGGCTGACGCAGGTGTTGGAGACAGGGTGCCAGCCGGGCAAGGGGGAAGGAAACAAGGCCATGGCTCGAAAAAGTAGGAACTGGGGAAACAAACACTGTTGTGATTGACAGGGTGGTTCAAGTGGATGGCAACAGGACGTCAACTGAGATCACGTGTGCTGGGGTATGAAAGTCCCAATGTCAGGGTGTTGTGCTGCATCACTTCCTTGACTGCAAGGTGAGACTTTGTGCGAAGGAGACCAATTGCATCCTTCTACTGTATCTGAAGGTGTTGACCCTTCTCCTTCAAGAAACACTTGGGCACCACCTGTTGGACCTTATTAGAAGCCACTGATGAGCCAAAAGTACAAGGAGAGATGGCAAAAGTGAGCTTTCCCGGATCCAAGAAACACAGCAAGCTCCAATTAACTATGTGACCAGGTTGATCCCTTCAACCATCTACCAGTAGAGTCAGCAGAGCACACTTGAGAAGGTTGCTCCGTGGAGCTTGTCTTCAGGCTGTTCGCGGTGAGCATTAGCACTTTACAATTACTGCAAATTAGACCTTGACTAAAGGAAGGTGCAAAGTCGGTCAATAAGAAGGTTTGAACACATCGAGTTAAACAATTCAAAACTGGTGCAGGTACGTTCGGATGATCAGTCCGAATATCCCACTCTGTGACCTAGCTTCGTTGAACTGGGTCAGTCACAGAGTGCCCAGTTCCCCTGCTGCTGAGTTTCTGTACAATGCTCTTAGTTTTCGAGCGGAAGCAGTAGAAATAGCTAGATTAATGCCCTTGGAAACAGGGGTGGACACACACACACACACTTCACAAACAAAAGCCTCAGAATGGGCAAAGCTTCGATAGACTGATAGACATGAGTGTAGCAGTCCTTGGTTGGACCCATTGGTTTCCCTCCATTTCGCCGCACCTCCATTTCGATGATGGGCGGTTTTGAGCCGCTGGGTCTCGTCCGGCACTCCGTCGCCACCTGGCGGGCTGGATGGCCGGATGGAGACAAGCTGACACAATGAGGGGGTTCACAGGATCCAAGCGCCATATATGCTCAGCACATATCTTACCCAAGAAATACGCCTGCTTCCGAGTCCTGACATCTCCTGACGCCACAAAAAACACCCCCTGTGAAAAACACAAGTCGAGCAGTGCTCGGTCAGTCAGGACCTCGGTGACCTCTTGTGGCAAAACACTTCAACTCTCTTTGCGTCCATTTCACTATCCCGCCGTTACACAACAGTGCCGCCTACTATGTGGCTAATATGCCATATGACTCCATGGGATACAGATCACGAAGAGGACGAAAGTCTTTCAGTACCCAGATTGTCAGCCAGATTCCGCAGCCAGACTGCAAGCTGAGGATCATCATCAACAACAAAAGATTCGCGAATACAGCTCATATCAATATCGGAGAGTTCAACTGGGCCCACGTCAGCGATGGCCACACGAATTCGGGCGCTCCCGTCAGCCTCTTTAGGCAAGATCTTCCTCAAACGAGCAGCTGTGATGACATATTCTCCATATGCTCCTCCTGGTTCATATCGCTTCACCCCGGTTCGGAAGAGATTCAGCCAGGTATTGCCCTTGGGGTCCAATAAATCGACTCGCACCCTGCAAGTGATCGCATCAAGGTACCAGCAATGGTTAGGTTGCGAACACTTGGCGTTTTTCGGGAAGCCAAAGAAAGCACCCACATGTTTGAGATCTCCGGACAGCATAAACACGAGTCTTGCTTCACAGTTAGCAATGCTGAAGTTGTAATTCTTGTACGAGAACCGATCCTTGCTGTGCAGCCAAGATCCAAAATCAAGAAAAAGCTCGACATTCCAAGAATCTCCCATCTCATACAACCATTCAACAGACTGTTCGCCTTTCTCCCAAACCAAGCGCTTGCGAGAGCTCTTAAGCTTGGATAACACGAAGCCAGAATCCAGCTTGAGGTCGTTACCATCAACGGAGACTGTGTTCCTCTGGCCATTGTCGAAAATGCAAGTGCCATCCCTACCATCTTGGGGGGGGTGGGGGTGGGGGGTCAAATCACAAC
>CAXAMN010010668.1:515546-566858 GCA_963970005.1 Durusdinium trenchii | reverse complement strand
CTCCTGTTTCGTGACTTCTAATTGATGCAACGACATCAACAAGTTTGTTGCTGCATTAGTATGGTTTGCCAACATGAATTGGAAACGATTAGCGGAACATCATATAGCTATATCATATACCAGACATGGATCTGAGACCTGAGCCTTGTATCTGCAGCTCAGAATCTCTGCTCATGAATGTCAACTCTCACGGGGTGTCTTAGTTCTACAAATAGCTCAAAAAATGTAAAAGAAAATTACCGCCTGAGTACCTGCCCAGTGGCTGCTGAATATGTCTCTTGCACTTCGTTCATGAAAATAGTTTCAACAAAGTCATCCAGTATCCTCCTGAAGGTCCATCCAATACCCCCAACCAAAGGCCTGTGGACCTCTGAAGCACGCAACATAGCGCTGGTCCACCTGGCAATCATCGCTGGTTGTCTTAGTATCGAAGCATATGAAACATCCACAGCAAACCAAGGCATTGCTACACCGACGCAAAAAACGTCAATCCCAAACACGACCTGTCTGGGACTTGCATATTAACATATTTTAAGTAAAATATATTCGATACATGGAGTGCCTGGGAATGTGGTTCCTTGAAGAGACTCCCAGACTGCTGGACCCTCTCAAACAGCATCCCCAGCCTTGCGGCCATGGATTCGCTGCTTCGCTCGGAAAGACACGCGCGATTCTCAGAAAACTTGAGAAAAAGGCAGCGATTGGCGACGCCAACTGACAGTGATGGCAGATCGATGTCGCTGGCAGATCTGATTCACCTCACTTTTACCTGCACATAGACAGCTGATACTACTACAGCTGATCATGGCAGATCCATGAGTATAGTTGTTGGTTGATGTTGGATGGAGATTCCGCTTTCCATAATTACGTCGAACTCATGGGCCCTCATGGGTAGCCAACGCCAGTCTATGTGCATCATACCTCCAGAGAAGGGTAAAATGCAAAAAAGCACTTTTAAAATGAAAACCAAACAGTGAGGGTAAAATGCTTAATTTATTAATTGAAACCTAATGTCATTCTCCACACCGAATGAGCTGCCCACCTGCAGATCGATCTCACCTGCATCCGTCGCAAGGACATCTGCCTCGATAGAAATCGATCCCTTCACGGAATAGAGTGGCATCTGCAAGTGCTTGGGTCTGCTTCAACTCTCCGAGATTGGATGCTTGAGCTAGAAATCATTGAAGACAAGTGCCGAGTCGTTTTGACACTGTCCCTCCTCCACAAAGCCACACTGGCCAACAGCAAGTGCGTCTTCATTGCACGCAGGCACAGGAGCATACTTGCCAACTTATATACTTAAAATGATAGAACAGCCTACGTGTGAGGAGGCAACTTTTGGGGATCGTCAAAAAGACATCCCCCAACACATCCCCAAACAACATTCCTATATATAGGTATCTCAAAACATCTCAAAACAACATCCAAAAAACTTTAGCTTTAGCTTCCCTCCAGTCATCCTCAACCGTCATGGAAGTGGAAGCTTGGAAGGCAACTAATTATCCTATCCAATCCTATCCTTTATATAGATGCCTTTACAATCCTTTACGCTTTACACCCCAAAAAGTCTATATAGTCCAGCCGTGATTGTCAAACTGCAGGCTCTGACCTTCCCACGTCTCTGCGCCTTGAGCGCCTTCACCTCCGCCCGCAGGCTGGCGCCAGGCTGTGGCCAGGAGAAGGTCTGCCGAGTGCTGGGTTTCCTGGGAGAAGCCACGAAATCCGCTGCGCGAGGCCCTGATGGAGAATCCTAGGGGGTCACTGATGGACTACTTGATGGACTAAGTTGGATCCCAACTACTTGGAGATCCCAAGGGAACAAAAATGTCACTGGTCATGTAGTCATCCAGTTGATGGTTTGGAGTTGGATCCCAAGGGGTCACTGCCTGGCTTTTGAAGGGAATCCAACCTCCAGGATGTTGCTGGAACAGACCGACCCATCGGCTGCAAAGCGGAACTGGAGGACGGAATCAGGCCGGGCCCTGCAAACTTACTGGGAGCTCAAAGGGTAAGGCTATCTCCGACACCACAAGTGGATCGTCCAGGTACAGGACTTACATGACCGAGAGCATTCACTTCACCAGGCCCCAATTCCAGGTACACCCTGAAATCATCATGGTTACGGGGAGTTCACCACCTGTTTGTAGGCATATATGGCATACACCACCCCAACTGATCGGCATATATGGCATACATGAAGTGTCACCTGGAAGATTTCTTTTTCCTCTACCAACCGACATGGTTGTCAGGGTCCGTTGTTAATTTTCGGGGGTGTACCACTTGAAGGGGTCACTTGTCACTTGTCGTCACTCCGACCCATCTGTCACACCATTCGCATGTCTGGCAGCACCAGGTCCCAACAAACCTCCAAATGCACCAGCTCTCCTCTGTCTCAAGGTGGAGCGTCCTTTGAATTTGCCCGTGGGACCACGGCCCTCGATTCCTCTCCAAGGCACAAGCGCTGCCACACCTTGCGCCGCAGCTGCTGCAACTCCTCATCGGCGGTGTCAGCACAGGCCACCAGCGCCTGTCCAGCGATGCGGAATTGCACTCCGGCTTCGTCGAGCCTCAGTAGGCGAGAAGCTGGAGGTATGTTGGGATCTTCATGGAGAAGCGCTCATCATGTAGACCTTATTTACATAAATAAATTCACGTGTAATTTGATTCACCGGAAAACGAGATGTGGCAAAGAGTCAATATATGTAGCGCTAGTGCCTGTCAGAACAATAGCAACCTCGCCAAGTGGCCTTCTATCTTTGACACTAATTCGCGGAGGTTCGATTTTCACTGGCGAGCGCAAGGTCACAAGTTGTCCCTCTTGGATATAAAGTACCAAATTAGTGAACTTTGGCCGTGAAGACCCGTTGCTGCGCCGCGATTAGCCATTGGAGGGTGCAGGAGGACTTTGAGGGAGATCCATTAGCGACTTGTGCTCAAGATTCATTAGCGGTGCAGTGCAAATAGTCTTTTGGTCACTCGTCGGAAGGTCCTGGTAGAAGTTTAGATGCGGTCCAAAGGCTATAGTCAAGGAGCCACCAGCAAATCTCCACCCGGCTGTTGGGAAAGCCCTCCTGCGAACATGCACTTTGCAAACCAAGTTTGTTCCCGCACTTTGGCCCCACAAGACCACGTCGCCCGAACCTAAGGGGGTGTAGCAGTTGCTATAATAAGCTCCCCATGCAGCCAGTAACTACACTCCTTGAAAAACTCGTGGAAGTGGATGGCATGGCCCCTTGGATGACCATGTTCCTCTACAAGCACATGGTGTTCCTTTTCCATGACTATTTCAGGGTGTAATAGGCGGTTATTGACCCTGACCAACTAACATGTCACCCGTGCCGTACATACAAAATCCCTGAACTGCCAGGTCTTCTACCCCCTTCACTTTGGGCTGGTTCTACCCCTGAAAGCGACCATCAAGCGCCGTAACCCAAACGCTGCCGTGGTTTTGGAAGTCAATGTAGTAGGTCATCAAAGAAAACAGCTACGTGGAGCGCCTGGGTAAGGGCATCACCACCTTCGCTTCTGGGCTCGTGTGCCTGGATGTGCCTCACCTTCTGGGCTCGTTCGTCACTGATGAGCACCATGATGCAGCTCTCCTGGGAGAACAAACGACAAACAGAAGCAAAAGTAGGGTGAGTATGGGCAAGTGGCATGAAATCACAGGCATCCGCATGGCCATGTGGCCGATATGCTTTTTTGCGAGCTGCTTATGGAGACTCATTTGATCTCTTTCTGATCGGCTTTGATAGGAAAAGACTACATTTGGGGTGGTTGGTGGTGCGGGTATGTACCAATAGATGTTACAGTGCCTCAACAAAAGAGTCTTCTACTCAATTGGTGGGGTCTGCCCACTCGGAGGGCATCGACATTCTCTGCCTGAGAGTGCCAAATTGTACTCACAACAGGAGGCCAGGAATCTATGTCTCTGGACACCAGTACAAACGACCTCTTGGGAAAAAACATAGATACCAAGCACCGTAACAAACTGTAACTTTCCTCCTTTTTGCCCTCTGGGCTACAAACAAGGGTGCTTGGACAGCATTGATCCCGCCCATCAAAGCGCTGGCGGTGTGTATGGAGGCTACGTGAAAAACATAACTCCATCGATATTTTCTCGAAACGCCCACGCCCACCCTGATTAGTATGTTTAGTAGTTTAGTCAAACACTGAGTGGGTTGGACTTGGGTATGTATGGACATCCTGTTCCCATTTAAGAACTCTTACACAGCCATCCAAGGTCGCTTCCTTCGCTCCTGCTCATCGGTGCTCTCGGTCTCCAGCCGCGCGAAGCCGCGGAAGACCACCGTGCGCACAGTGGGCGCCAGCGTGGCCTGATTCAAAGGATTGATAAGTTGGGACCAAACCACGACCTATATGATGCAACACCAAGAGTCATAGCTTTCATATCTATAATGATACGAGATCTGGAAAGAATTCTACAGACTAATACGATCTAATACAGGTCCGCTTTGTCCGGTACAAATTTCATATCCTTGGTGTCATGGACTTGAGCAATTAAGGAGTATAGTCTTGTCTGTATGTACAGCTAAAACCTGAAACTATATAGTTATAGTAAAAGTGTCTAAAACTCACTTTGAGGATGGGCCTTCTTTGGATCAGTTACATCACTCAGTTAGATCATGTTAGATCCATCACACCCTCATCACATTCCCCTCGTCCCTCCTCCTCCATCATTTTCTGCTCCTTGACATGACATCTGCACCTGCACCTGCTCCATCACCTGCACCTCCTTCCTCCATCATTAACCCCTCCATATCCTGCTCTGCACCTCCCTCCCAGCCCCTCCCCCTCCTCCCTCCCCTCTCGCACCGGATCCACCATCGCCAGCTGCAGCTGCTTCCGCTTCGCCTCGCGCCTCGCGCCGGGAGCTGGGCTCCGGGACCCAGCGACTCGGGCAAGAGTTGCAAAAGGGGGGTAGTGGGATGGAAAAGGGGGTTAGGTAAGTGAAGTTGGAAGAAACACTCTTGTGGATCCTAAAAAAAGATCCTAGTCTAAGTCCCCCCAAAAAACCAGCCAACTTTGCATGCACTTGAGCTCCCAGGGCCATGTTTCTGATACTTTCAGCTCATTCTCAGGAGGTACCTGGACCTTGCGGAGTGTCTTGTGCCCACTCCCAAGATTCCAAACCAATCGGATGAAGGTTTGTCAGGGGCCTCAAAGAGCACGATCCATTCATTCCTGGACTGGAATCCTGGGATGGGGGAGCACCCATCAAAATCTTTTTTGAAGTGTCAATGGATTCAAGAAAAACTCTAGTTCGTGGGACGTTACAGTGGGTCTTGGAGGAATTCTTCCTGGTTGACTGTGGTCGATGGTACGACGTCACAGCGCGCGCCCGAAAACGCATTGCCATCACGTTCCCTGTCCTCAGGCGACTCCATGCGAAAAGCACGGCTTGCGACGAGTCGCTGGGATGCGGCGCTGCTGCAAACGCCTCTGGATGGAAGTGCCTATTGGAGGGTAGGGGAGGGGGGTTGATTGACCAACAGTCTACATTAAGGGTCCGAAAACAACCCTTTTGATCCCTTTTGCAACTCCTGGAAGTCAAGTCCTCTTCATCAGTGCCGTTTCTTAGGAGAACGATTACAGTAAGATTTTAGGATGCCGCAGGCGGGCTTCTCTATCCATCAACGCGGGGAATGTGCCTCGTGGCCACGTGGGTCGCGGCCACGTCCAGGAAACATCTTAAAGCATGCATTAGATATTTGCATATATAAGGGACGGTCAAAGCTCCTTATTTTGTTCAACTAAAAAATGGAAGTTTTGAGTTGGACCTTATCGTTTTACAGTGTTTTGAGTCGTATGTTTTGACCGTGGCTCGTACATTTGCAGAAGGATGCGAGATGATGTGAGTGACATGAGGTAGGGTCACCTTGGCCGCCCCTTCTGCATGGGTCTGGTTGGTGCCAGTATCACAAAAGGTAGCTGAATACAAAATCTCAAGCCAGTACTGATTGTGCATTCCACGGGAGGTGTCTCTGTTCATTAAATCATAGGCATAGGTGATAGGTGGACATTAAGTTGAGTCAAGAGTCTCTTCCAGCCAGTGATGCCAGCTCTCCCAGAAGCCCGCAGCATAAGCGCGCGAACCCGCTGAAAGAACTACATGCGAAGTCTCAGTGCTGCTTGGCTTCACTTGGCTTCATGTTCGCTGCCCCATGTCCGGCCTAAGTCTCCATCCATCGGCCCCCATGGAGTTCCAACAACAGTCTCCCCAAGTCTCTGTACACTGTACGGTGGACACTGCGTGGTTCAGGCGTGGAGGTTACACCCTGTCCCAGTTTCCATCGGGTCTACGCCATGCGGTAGGACAATTGAACACCCCCCCCGTTTGGGCGAAGCTTTGCCGAGTGAAAAGCGGTCCAAAAAGGTGCCGTAAGTAAAGGTGTCTCACCGGTTCATGGGATGGATGAAGCGTTTCATGCCGGGTGGTTAAGGAGTCATGGGTTTGTCAGAAAAAGAAACAGCAAAAACATGCGGCATGCAGGTGAAGCATTGCATGGTGCCCGTTCGGTAGTCAGTAATTAGTCACGTTGTTTGACGAATCAATGCCAAGTGTTTGATATTTGCCCAAGCGGTGCCTTGAGCCAAGGGCTGCACCGTTCGGCAAAACACGAGGGAACCGGACATGAGGAGATGGACTAGTCGTTAGTCCCGACGTGAAGCCTTCAGAAAACGAGCCATCTGAAGCAGTGGAAGAAACAAGCCATCAAAACAAAGTGGAACAGCGAAGCGGGCAAGTTGAATTCTCAACCAGCAAAACGTCTTGGTGAATCGGTGAATCTGGAAAGATCCTCATGAGGGGTCCCGCATCACTAGTTTCAGCGGATGGCGAACTACAGCGAGCGCCAACACAAAACGAAAACCTTCACATACCAGCACCTTCCGACCTCGGGGTCACCTGGCTGGAAGCCTGGAAACACTACATAGGTCTCCAGACAGGACACCCCGGTTCAGGAAGGTCCAGGTCCTTTGCGGCGCCCGAAGGGACCTGTGGCGTCCGAGGTGTACACGAGTGGTTTGTTCACAATGGACTTGGTGGATCAGGCAGGCCCCTCACAGGCCATGCAGGTCATGCAGAGAGGCACATGGGCTACAAATGCCTACGTGGATATGGGGCTATGACCAGTAGTGTACAACCTGGCACACAACTGGGCTATGACCTGTGCCCAAGAGAATGTGACCCAACTCCTTTCACACAAAAAGGTTAAAGCCCCGTATCCATCTAGTAAATAAAGACTTCAACGGGGCCTTTGCGTTTGGTCCACGAATGCTGGTCTCTTTCCTTTCGAAGGTTACCTGGAAAACCCAATCACTTGAAACACAACTCCCGTCAGCAGTCCAGAGCCGCTGGTTGACACGCCTGCAGTGGGTATCAGCATCTGCATCACCTGTGAGAAAGCGGTTTCTTTAGTGCTCCTTGCTCAAACAAAGGCATTCTAGTGGGTCTCTTGGAGGTCTTGGCCTCCGAAATGTCAGGAGTGGCAAAACGCATTGAAAGCTCGTTTGAGTTCTTGACCAAAGGATTTCTTTTCTGTATTCCACTAGGGAGTGGTTTTGAGACCCGGCCTGTGTGGATGCACTCACTCGACCCCACGACACCCAATAGCCCAAGAACCCGTACTTCCGAACCGCCACAGGTGGTTTGGGTTTCCTCATTGCTACGGAAAGGGCGGGTGCTCAACACTGACACGACACGAGGACGACAAGCATTTGCACTGCGGTCAATAACGACATACTGAACCTTGGAGCTCAAACTCACAGGACACATGACAGAGACACCTCAAAAATGCATTGTTTAGGCCATGGATGGCCATATGGTCTCATCTGTGCTGGATGAAGGGAACAAAAACGCAATTCTTACCTGGTCTTCAAACTAGTTAGCCTACCTTCTCATTCCAGGACAAGTTGTTGGTGGGCATCCCAGAAGACAGTGCTGCCCGCAAAGTGGTCGGACGGGCCTCTGGCTAGTCAAGAAGCGGTAGGGGAGGGGAAACGCCAAACACTGCATTGGAGTCGCCCTCCATGCATTGCCTCAAGCAACCCCGGAAAACACAAACATGGATGGCACCAGGAAAAAAAGCAAAATTGCACTTGCGTCTCCGCGAGGTCACAAAAAGAACTTGGCATGTTTCAGCTCCGGGGGCAGCAGCGGAGCTGAACAAAGGCTCACGGAGCGTCGGAAAGGCAGCAGCGGAGTCTCTCTTGACAGTGCCATGAGAGATCAATGAAGCTCTTCGGTTGTGAACCACTCCCAAACGCTCCATGGGACTGGAATATATGCCGCCCCATTGACCCCTGAACCACCCCAATGTATGCAAATATGGCAGCCTGGCATACAGGCATACATGGAGTGTCTGGGACTTGGTAGTAAAAGTCGAGTAAACGGAATCCGCTCAATGGGGACACAATGACACCCACACCTTGGGTGTCTTTCGGGTGTCTTTGTGGGTTGATCTACCTTTGGTCCATCACCATGTTCACTAAAAGCAATTAAACAAACTCAAGCCATCTTGAGCCTTCAGAGGTATCCCATGTTTTACAACAGGACTTGGCTTCTGGGATCTCAGTCCTTTTTTTGCTTCTAACACCCCTCGGCCTTCCCCACACCCTTCGGCCTGCGGGTCCTGGCTGGCATGCATCCAGCGCACCTCGGGGGATGGGTTGCAAGGGGTCCCTCTTCCAGGAGCATGTGACTGAGCAAACTCGGACTGAGCCAACTGTAGATTCTGTAGACTCTTGCTTAATCGCCCCTCAAACGGATTTCCATGGATTTCCGAATCGACTGAGCCAACTCTGCCCCATGCAGTGGACTGGGGACAAATGGACTATGGACTGTGGTCCATTCTTTTGGGGTATCTTAGTCAAAGGAGCAATCAAATGACATCACTAGTGTCACAGTCGCCACCACTAATTGCTCAAATGACCACTACATCGTCACTTCTTTCAGAGTATATGGCATCCCTACAGGTGACGAGGCATGCTTTAAACGTCCTTTCCATCGTCTATCGCTCGATTAGACTTGCATCAATGCCTACTCCAGAAAAACACACAAAAAAATACACAAATCCTTCTTCAAGACCCCAGATTTCTCCCACCCCACCAGGAGAGCGAGCACCCTTTTCTTGCCATCACAGGTGATCCAGATTTGCGCCTCACAGGGTGCCTCACACCACTGACGTCCGTTCGCCGCCGTCTCCTGGGGAGAAGCAGTGAGAATGACTTCAAACGCCAGCAAAATCATCAGCACTTGGCTTGGAGCAAAATGATTCCAATCATGTTTTTCGATTTTAGATCTATAAAGACAACAAAGGGTCCGACAAGTGAAGAGTCTCTGGATCTGATCGGATTCCCATATGAACGAACCCTTATCTATTTATTAACCCTTTGATCAACGTGTTGGCGACCAGCTACGAAAACGCTTCGATGAGGCTTCGCTCATGACCTTTCTTGTGGTTATTGCATCCATCTCGGATAAATTTTGTTCACGGTCACCATCCACTGACACTGATTCTGAGACTCTGTCCCGTGGTCACGGTACCGGTCTCCTGTGACAGTCTTGGCCCTGAAAGCTTCCAAAGTGCATCTCCTCAAACAGAAGGCGACTGTGATGTGGGTGTGTACTTTATTGGGGAGGCCTCCAACCAAAGCGTTTTGGTCCATGTTCCTTCTTCCAAAGGCAGGGTCTCCACTGGGGTTCTCCCTATTGTAATGCACATCCATATAGGGTGCTGCTAGATGCGTGTTGTGACCAGTGCTTGCTGCGGTCAGTAGAAGCATGGCATGGAGTTGTCCTGACTTTCGAGCTGCGCGATGTCCCTGGAAAAGAGTGCGGTGAACTGAACGCACTCCACCAAACTCTTCTTGTGAAACATGAGGTGTCCCCAAAACAGGTTTTGCAGGATATCCATGGATAGTGGGTATAGTATATGTAGGTTGAAGGTGGTTGAAGTTTGTGGTTTATAATCAGGTTATCGTTATCTTTTTGTTATAATTATGTTGTTTGTGGGTATAGTATATGTATAACAAACATATTGTAATGTTTTTATATGTTTTTATTTTTGTTATAATCAGGTTCTCACCCAGTGTTCGCCACGTGACCGAGCATGTCAGGTTTGGTGTTTGGTGTCAACGGCGACGTCAACGTGGCTGCCTTCCTCGTCTCTTCTTTTGGTTTCATGGCCGTGTCGTTTTCTCTCCCTGGCCAAAGCCATCCAAAGCCCCAAACCACCACCGGATCCCGCCGCCCCATCTCTAGCCAAACTTCTGCGTCCGAACAGCTTCGCTAGAACTTCCAGTCGAACAGCTTTGGCCGTGGTTGGCCGTCCACCAGGCATTGCCCCGACACGTCGCAGGTGAGGTTCGCCGGACCCAAACCTGGAGGTGTCGGTCATAGTCTGTCTGTGGAGGGCTCGAGGGCTGGAGGGGAGGGCAGGCCTGGGCAGGTCTTGGTAACGGAGGAGGTTGGAATCGCTCCTCCTCAGAAGGTATGACTGGACCCTTCCCAAACACCTTCTAAGCTACGACTGGAGCCCTAGCGCTGAGCTTCGTTTTGACCTGCTGCAGCTTCGGCCGTCAAACAGGCGGAAACTGTCGGTCTCTCCCAAGGACTGGTCCGTCTGTCTGAGGTGGAGGAAGGATTGTGGTAGCTTCTTGGTCTGGAGGCAGGTGTGTGGAGTTTGGGTGAGGAGATCTGGGTTGGCGGTGAGTGCTTTTTTGGTGCAGTGCAGGCGTGCTTTTTTGGGGTGCAAAGGCAAAATATGGACATACTCTCTCTCTCTATATATATATATATACCTGGGACCTGGAACGACCACTTTTTTTTGGTCGTTTCAAACAAATACGGTCGTTTTATCTTGCAGTCATTTTACACATGAAAAAATTGGTCGTATACGTTTTTATATGTTTTTATACGGTTTGCATACGGCCTGTATACGGTCGTGGTTCGAAGAATATACGGTCGTTTCAACAAAATACGGTCGTGGTTCGAACAATATACGGTCGTTTCCAGAAATATACGGTCGTATACGATCGTATACGATTTCACAAATCAACTGCTTGATATGCATTGTGCATGATGTAATATTTGAACTTCATCATAATTGACAAAAATACGGTCGTTTAAGAAAAGACCATTTTTTATGGTCGTTTGAAAAATATACGGTCGTTTGAAGAAACAACCCAAAAAAGTGGTCGTTTCAGGTTGCAGGTATATATATATATATATTAGAAGGTCCTGGGAGGACTGCGTCATGTTTTGAGGCCCCCGAACTGGAAATACGTGGTTCGTCATGTCTTTCCAGCGAGGCGAGTTGTCAGTGAGACATTGAATGAGTGGTTCGTCATCCAACCTGTAGTTTGAGTTGATCAAACCCAAACACTCCATGTATGGCATATTTACCTACATTGACCCCTGAAACCACCCCAATGTAGGCATATATGGCATACATGGAGTGTCTGGGAAACTACAATAAGTAACACTCATCTGGCAAGAATACCCTCTGTCGGATTTGCCTCCAGAAACCGGGAACACATATATCCCCTCCTTTCAGGGGATGGATCCAGAAAACAAGAAAGGGCCAAAAAAAGGGTCAAAATCACCCTTTGAGGACCCGTATTGACCCGTCAGCGTTGATGGTTGTTGCCCTTTCAACGAACATGAATCCAAGCAACTCTCCATGCCAAATGACAGATGGCTTACTCATATGGGAAGAACAAACAATCACCTACACATCCATCCCGATCCGCCACATCTAGACCCAACCCAACCAACTGCTGCAGGCTCACCATCGAAGTCCAAACGTTTCCCCGGGCACTGGCCACAGCTCAGGCCCTGCGACACGCCACACTGCCGACCTCAGAGGCCGATGGTGTTTGTTCATTCGACCAGAAGCTGGTGGATCTTCATTGGACAAATGGATTTCTGTGGATCTTCCCGAGAACCTGGTGGATCTTTGAACCGTCCATCATCTTGGGGATTTCTGCTTCTGTCGATCCCAGCTCCTGGTCTTCGTTGAAGGGTTGGGGGGGAGACTGAGAGAGCTGACCTCCAAAACGCCCTGGCAACGGCAGCGAATGGACGGAGAGCTTCCCTGGCTGTTGAGGTCGAGAAAGGTCGACAGGTGGTTTTAAGCAGAAAAGAACACGAAGGTGACAGGCAGGATGCTGACATCCAGGAGTTGAAGGAATATAACGGAATGTCCTTGAGATCCAGGAGTTGAAGGAATACAAAAGGAAGGTCCTTGAGATCCAGGAGTTTTTGGATGTGCTTCAGGGAACAAAGAAGCTGCCAAACCTTGAATTGGGGGCCTGATATGCCTGGAGCCCACAACAGCATCTGCATCTGAATGGTTTCTGGACCAATCAGTATTGGAAAAGCTAGTGCTAGTCCATTGATTGCAAGGTCGTGGATGTATAAGTAAACCATAGCAAACCCTATATAGAGCTGAAGAGCTCCGGCCTCATCTGGAAGGAACAAAACATTACAAAACAAAAAACAAGTGTATGACGAATAGAATGCCCTAGTTGTGAAAAGCACAAATAATCCCAGGCAGTGCTGCATGTTCGTTCTCTTTGCTTCTATTGTTGCTTGATTTCTCGGGTGCTGCCAGCACCAAACCAAGCTGCCAATGCTGGCACAGTCACAAGCACTCTGGACAGCTGTGCCAGCAGGCTCTTCAGTCCTGATCGGAAAAAATAACATCAACCAGGGCCCCTGGTTTTGGGGGTGTCTAATGACAGCCCTTAGATCTGTATCCTATTCCCTTGGGGGCCTGGTAGGAAAGCCCAGGCCACATCCCTGAGATGGTGATGTTCTTGTTGAACCCGACGATTCGACTCTACGGGTATGTTCGGACACCCCCAATACCCCCCAGTATTTACAATTGATCGGTGAGTAAAGCAGTTGCCAGCACTACACAAGGTAATGTTTTGACGCATCGTAACGCATCCAAAATGCGTTTTGATTCCAGCTGCACATTTGTATATAACGATAGCCCTTTTATGGCCCGTTGACTCTGGGCCATCGGGCCAACGGGCATAGGAAATGGGGCGTCCGATTTCATTTAATTATTGGAACCATTATATAAAGGATTATAAAGGTATTTGGAGGATGATTTGGTTATATAGTTGTCCCACCCAACAAATTAATGATCAATAATGATCAATTTCAGTCCACGAACAACTCATGGTTCAAAGAACTCTCACCAGAAACAATGAAGGACCCAACAAACAAATATATAGCTTTCACTCCACTTATGTAAGCACAATGGATCATTTCAGGGAGTGCGTCTGCTGAATGGCCACGCGATTCGGTCTTCCGACCGGGACTGCTAGTCGATACGATGCCAGGTCGAGAGTTCCGCGGTGTTCGGCGTTTGCAGGAAGGGTCGGGTGCAATCAGTATCCTATCTCGATAGGGGGTCCATTTTTCAACCACCTAACTTGGGTTCTGTGCCATTGGTCCTCTCAATCCACTATATCCGAGGCACCGGTAGTTCAATCCGAGGTGCATGAAAGTGTGTGAATCCACTGGGAGTTAAAGCATATTGGAACTCAATTGGTAGAGCGGGTTACCTTCCAATTGACTTACTAACCTTGGCTTTTCTGCTCCATTCCCTGCACACCAGAATGGAGGGTCAAATAACAGTTTCTTTTTCGGCCACTTCTAAGGGCCGCCGTTCTCTGCGGTTCTCTGCGGTTGGAAGCCGTGTCTGGGGTTCCCCCACATGCGAGTGGCTTGCTGCACCAAGGTGTCACAGATGTTCAGGTCGCCCACGTGGAGCCTGGCGCGGAAGGCCCAGGCTAACACTCCGCAACTTGGATTTGGAACATGCCAGGTATTATGGTTATGGTTATGGCTACCTCTTCCCAAAATGAAAACCTCTTCCCCATGCGAGGCGATTCATCCAGTTCCGGAATATCAACATCATCCGATCCGCAAAAAGGGCAAGGAAGGTGTGAGCGGTGCAAGGAACCTGTAGCAAGGACGCTATACTGGTAGCTCCTGGCCTTACTACTAGGAACAAGAAGCTACTAGGTAACAAAGGGCATCGCTATATACTAGGAGCAAGGACGCTACTAGGGGCTCCTGGCCTTACGTAACAAGAAGCTTCTGGGGGCTCCTGGCCTTACGTAACAAGAAGCTACTAGGGGCTCCTGGCCGTTCTACTAGAAGCAAGGACGCTACTAGTAGCGAACAATTCCTGGTGGTGGGTGGGATCCATCTGTCGGCCGTGCTCGACCGGGACCCGTCGCATGGCGTGGGGTCGGCTGCGCCCACGTCGACGTGGACGGGGGCTCCAACGAATGCCCCGACAAACATCACATTGGAAAGTGGGAGTGTTGGGCCCCGAAAGAGATACACCTTTCCGAATACGAAGAGGGGGTTGTCAATTGTCACTCCACTCCACTTCAAGATCTTCAAGGACGATGTGGTGATGAGGGAGTGCACCTGTTGGTCCCAAAACATGTGGTTGGAGATGGATTCGCCTTCATCACAGCCGGTTCACTCCAAAGCGCCTCATTTCGACCAGCAAATCAATCATCCACTGACAAACGCGTGCTCATGAACCCATGGACAAATAATGAAAAAGAGTCCGAATGAAGCAAGGAAAAACTTCTACACTTATCAGTCCTATTAGACTTATCACTTGGACAACCGGCACCTTCCGTGGGATTTCCAATGCCCTTTCCGGCACAAAACGATCTTCGGATCTCCCACTTGCGACGGTCTGGATTCTTGATGCAACCCACACGGCCCCACCTGAGAAGCTCATGAAAGCGCTTGGAGGCGGCCTCATAAATCTCTTCATCCACCTGGACCCAAGATGTCTCACACACTGAGGATGGGTAGTAGGATGGGTTTGGAAGGTCTCCGAAAACTGCACTGCAGGCCCTGATTTCCGCCTGCTTTAAGTGGATAATGAGCTATTCAAGTATTTTGTCTGAAGAGATGTCTCACACAGGGGATGGAGAGGAAGTTCATCAAGTAGACTGGGCCCAAAGCCCAAACCATTTGGTCGAGCATAGGGGAAGCAATTAAACGCAGTTGGTTGAAGTTCCTGGTGGGTGATTAAGTACATCCCTAGATTCCCAGATTCCGACCCACAACAGGTAGACCGAAGGCTATCGTCCTCGATGAGCTGGTGGCTATCGGGCTTGGGGACTCCAAAAAGAACCAACTCCCATGGTCAGACATGGTCTTAACATGATTCGACCTCTTGAGGGCAAACACGCCATACACTTGTCCGTGATGGTATAGTTTAACTTGAGAGAGGAGGGGGTGAACGAAAGGTAGCAGGCAATCACAAGTAACCCTGGTAGAAGTCCACGACGGCGTGAACCGGCGCAGGGGGGATTTGATCCGGGGGGGGGGCCCCCCCCCCCCCGACGAACAGAATCAACTCTTACAGGACCAAATTCAATGCACAATCCCAACTCCTGATTGTAATACATTTTTGCTAAAGCAAGGAGAACTCAGGTAGCTCAAGCTACCTTTCGTGATATACCAAAAGGCTGCGTTCTTATTTTGCCATGTCCTTTCTTTCAACCAACACTTACTTTCTACATGTGTATAACATGTGGATCATACATGATCATACCCTTTGATGGTCATACTCTTGGTCCAGATTATGTTCTATTCTTAAATGTGTAAGATGTGGATCACAAAAAATACAAACCTTGGTGTTACATCACCCAAGATCCAACCTCGCTCTATGACAGATCGGCACCTTTGGGTGCTTTTCAAGTGATGAGAAGAAGGATGCTTGCATGGAGGCGACCCATGTCTTCACTGGAATTCAACACCCCAAACCTTCGCAAGAGTCCTTGGTATATGACTATATTGTTTATAATATTATTGTTTGTGATGCGCGTTCTTGTTTCCAGTCTTTCCAGTCTTGTGGAGCAGTTCTCGCATGAGCTGTAGCAAGCCAGCCCAAGATCCACTCAACTCCAGCCCATGCAAGCTGCGCCTCGTCGATGAAGCCTGCAAGCTGCGCCTCGTCGTAGAGTTCGTCCTCGGAGCTGCAACTGTGGCTTCAACTGCTGAAAAAAAAAAGACATAAGAAGTCACCCGAACCAACAGAACAGGACCACCTGAGCCCAAGCACCCCTCAGGTTGGTTAAGTGACAAGTCAACTCTGTAAGGGGCTATTGATGGACATCCCTTAGGTGGCCTACACTGCTAGAACTTCTTGCTGCTTGCTTTTCTTGAGCCAATTCACTCATGACATGTCAGGCCCGCATGGTGGCGAAGGTGCCTCTTCATGAGATAGCATTGGTCGTTTGGAACTTCTTAGTCCTGATGCTGTTTCATTGGAAAGAAACGGCGGTTAAACTGCTGAAAATCATGAATTAGTACCTATGAAGACTCATCCCTTAAACCAATCCCTTCTCAGCCCATGCGTCTTGATGGAGGGATCCCTGATGAAAATCCACCAGCTGCGCGGCGCTCACGCTGCCGCCGAACCTCGGCTGGATGTGTCAACGGGAACGCTGAGGCGAGTGAACGGGAACAAGTGGATGAAGTCACTCATTCCCTAGGGTTCCGGTCCCACCCAGATCCAAAGACTAAAAAAGCATCTAAAACCGACTGAACGTGGGGCCCCTGAGGCCACTTGTAGAGTGGTGGCTGGCATCCACGGATGGGCACGGCGTCCGCGGAGTGTAAGTAGGTCGGACTGCTCCGGCCTGATGTCCTACTAGTACATGTTAGTCAGTAAACTGAATGGAGTCACGACCTCACTAGCTACCCTTAGACAATCTTGGATCCATCTAATACTAAGGTTGCAAACAAATTGAATATCATATAACCAACTCAATCAACTCTTCTCTTGGAGGGTTTCTATGGGCAGTATAACCAATCCACTACCCAGGCTTGTTCACCCAAAAAAAGCAAGAGGTCCCCCTCCCAAACCCTAAAAATCCATCCTGCTCCATCCTGGCAATTTACAGTACTCCGTGTCCGTGAGAAAAAAACACGTCGAGACTCAAATCAACCACGGAGTGATGAATATGGCGTCTTTTCGGCTTAAGTCTCTTCTTCTCCGTGCCCTCGCCCGCCTCGGCCTCCGCCCTCGCCCCCACTCGGCTGACTCAGCGCTCCAAGGCACATGCGGTGAAAGAGGCACACCGAGAGGTCCCACTCCTCGGTCAGGCCGAGGAAGGTCATCTCCTGAGAGCGCCCCAAACAGGGTTGGACCGTTTCAGGGGAGGGAGGAACGTTGTTCCGCACTTGGCGCCCCAAACAGGTACTTTTTATAGGTGTAGAAAGGAAGGCTTGAGGGATTGGAATCCGATTCGCCCACAATGGATTTCATCGTTTTGAGATGGTTTTGACATGGTTTGACCTAGTTATGTTTTATGGAACGCCTCCCAAAACTGCAGCGAAGGGAGTTGGGAGGAGGTAGCCAGTATGGTTTAGCCCGGGTTCAGCCCCAGGGTTGCAACATTAGGCGGACAAGCGAAGGGGATGAGCTGGGGTGTGGACCGTTAAAAAGCACAACAAAGGGGAGGCTGGGAGGTGATGAATCACCTGAAGGGCCAAAACGGAAAGAAAGGACACAAATTCATGAGTCTGGCCTCAACAAATCAATGTGTAGTGGGCCAAAATCATGGAACATTGACCACAATTGAACATGGAAAAAGGAGGAATGGCACCAAGCAGGAGATCTCTGAAAGCCCCCCAGCAGTTGGTCCAGATTGATATGTGTCCCCGTAGGCAATGAACACTTGGACAGCCAAACCATCTCTTGATGGTGGACAGCCAATACACCGCCGGAGAACCCGACGGCAGAAACAGGCATGTGACGGCACGTGTATGCGCTGATGAAACAAGCTCACCCAACACAAACAATTCCACGTATGGAATCTTTAGCTATACTGGGGATCACTGGTGGTTTCAGGGCTCAATGTAGGATATGATATATTCCATAGATACCGACTGTTGGGAATAGAAATTGCTCCGTCCTTGACCATCTTCAAGGCCTCTTCCAAGCGCGCCTGACGCAAACCGCATCGATGGCAGCTCAGCTGCGGGCTGTGTCTCATCAAATGGGTGTCGGCGGTGTCAGTAATTGTCACGAACACCTTACCAGCAACGTTTCATGTTGAATGCGTCTTTTTCAATTTGCATTGCTATTCGCCCCAACACTCTGGCAGGCTCGCTAGCATTGAGTTTGGGGTGGAAGGGGTCAATGTGGTTTGAAGGGTTTGCATATTTTGTTCATCTACGGTAGGTGTCATGTACTGTGAACACGAAACAGGCAGGTATATAAGTACAAAGCGGTGGGGGCGCGGGCGGGGGTAACTATTTTCATATTGACACCAAGCCAATGTAGTATGCGACCTGCTGTGGAACCTCAACTTTAGATCAACCTCAGGCCCACAACATCACAGGATGATGAATGGCAAACAAATAAGCCAAACTCCAAACACCCATCGTGACACCCCGCCTGGCACCTGTCAGTCCTGACACGTTTGATACCCTCAATCCAAACAAATTCCGAACTCAAGGGCCCTCAACTGACTGGTACTTAGTAGGGAATGAGGGAATGACCCCTTACTATATCTTACTATAGATACCGTAAAGGATCCATTCTCTCATTCCTTACAAGTCGCACCAGTCAGTCAACCAAGTTTCACCTCAAACGTGCCAGCCATCATGCCACGTCGACCATCCCCATCCTCCATCTCATCCACCGAACTCGTCTCGCACCGGACCTTCTCTCTGACCTTCTCTCTCTCTCTCTCTCCTGGTGCGACTCGTAAGGAAAGAGAGAATGGATCCGGTCTCTATCAGATTTAGGGCTCATTCCCTCATTCCCGACGTCCAGTACCAGTCAGTCTCTCCACCCATCCGCCGCACCTTCCCTCCGTCGAAGCTGCTCAGCAGCGACCGATCCGCCGCAGACTCCGCGCAGCTGCCGCCCGTGAGCATCCGCGCCGTGCAGCCCGCGATGCCTCGGGAAGCGGTGGAAGCGAACCGGTTCGGGGCGTGGTTTGGTGCGAACCGGGGTCGGTTTGGTGGGTCGGTTTGGGTGGTTTGGTCCTTTGGTGTCGTCTTATTTGGGGTGTCGTCTTTCAAACCTTTCCATGCATGATAGACTGTATACCACCTGAAGAAGGTGGGCTGAGTGGGCTGGGACAACTCGATTGTGCCAGTTCTTTTGGGGAATTGAAGATGAAAAAACTGACAGGTCGGGTCTTGGAAGATACATAAACATATTGAAGGCCCTTCTTTCGATCAAAGGTTGAGCTTGCATTATGGCATCTACCAAAAAATAGTAGAGCAATGCAGGGCAAACGTTGTCTGCAAGTACCTTCAAGAACATGGCTGTTGGAATGCCAAATGGATACAAAACAAGCATTACAGCATAGCAGCTTTCTCATATCAGAATTGCTGAAATGATCTGGACTCCCTTGACCCTGGAGTAAGCCTGAGTAAGCATGCAGCATGTCAATGCGTCCATTGACGACCTAGTGCGTTCAAGCAAGTAGATCCCGCAGCGAGCGTAAACAACCCCCAAATAGAAGGCTGTAGGTCCTAAACAAACCAGCAACACATGCCATAAGGCCTTAGGCACAAATCATGCACTTCCCAGCTCAGCAAGTACTGCAACATCCACCGAACAGAAAAAGAACAAAGCACCACTGTGCCTTTGCTGAATAGGACTTCCCAGCCGCTGAACTAACTCGTCCTTCAGTCAGGTCTCCTGGATACCGCGCATAGCAGGCCGCTGAGTTCTCACCCTTGGCGCCACAGGCCTCCAAGCAAGATGCCGGAACTGCCGCTGAGTGCCGCTGAGTGCGCGCGAACTCGTTTCCACGACGAAGGATCGGTTGGTCAGTGGGTGGTTTCGTTGGCTTTCGCACCTGGCACAAGTCCATCATACCAGCAGTGCTAAAGCATGGGGTGCTATCCATGGAGGTTCGGAGTGCCCCTGTCACATCCACTCACTGGATGGGACGAGTCACACCACCCCGACATGTGACTCCTGGTACCTGGCATTTGTTTACGTTGGGGTGGTTTGAGGAGTCCCATGTAGGTCAATCTTCCAGTCGGGGTGCTTTGGGGCAAGGATTGGAAGACAAAAATAGACGCCCCGATAGGAACCGGTCATGCAGTAGGGTAAGTCTATTAGATAATAGTATAGAGCCCCAACATGACATCCTTTTTGATAGGGAAAGGCCTTACATATCCTAATATGCCTGTATGTACGATGTTCGTGCAACTTAATTATGTAGGAAACCTATCCGGTCCTATCCCCCTTTTGTGTATTGCACCTTTTGTGTATCGCAGTCGCCAGGGTCGGTGGTCTCTCGGTCCGTGGCGACCGGGGCGCGACCCGCTCGACCGTCGACGGCACCTGCCAGAGGTCGCTGAACTCGTCGCCGCTCATGCCGGAGGCATGCAGGTTGTCGTAGAAGGCGGAAATCAAGCGCTGACCTTGGGTGGAGGAGCTGCATGGTCATCCGAAGCTGCGTACTTTGTAGGTCTGGTGGTGGAGGGAGCGCAGGGGAGCCAGATCAGCTGAGGGCGCTAGGCCGTTGGGCTGCTTGTGAGGAGGGAGCCAACAAAACGGGAGAACCAGCTGGCTGAGGGCTGATGGGCGAGCAAAATTGTTTTCGTCGCCACGGAAACAAAGGCCAGATCGAGCCGTTCTTGATTTCGCGCATTGTTGGGGAGGTTCTGAGCCACTTGCTGGCCTCAAACATGCTCACAATTCGTAGGGTCCTCCCTGTCTCTGCTGTTGAGGCGGAGACCCTCTCCAGGATGAGCCTGCTCAAAGAGGACATAACTATAAGGTTCAAATAGGTTCAAACCTTCGGTGGAAGGAATCTGAGCTCAAATGAAACAACATATAACATATATATTTCATCATATTTCCTTCAGAAGCTCCTCTGCTATTCTTGTCGGGGCACTGGGTCGACGGAAGAGCCCCACGACGCTCCAATCCTTCTGGCGCATGTCCAAGGCAGTCACAGGCTTGTGCTGTGTGGAGAAATCTTCGCTGAGGTAACCATCCTGGCAAATGAACACGAGGTGAACACGGCGAAGTGTACACTACCGTGACGGCCCGTGACACAAATATTCTAGAGATTGCTATAATAGAGTTTAAGTCTTTAAACGGGGTTTGAGTGGTTGCTGGCTGTCACAATCGAATCTTTTTGGTTGTCATACACTGCTGTTGTCAAATATGTTCTTTCTTGTTCGTTCTTGGGAGGCTTTTGTGGTGTGTTGTATTGATCAGCAAGATTTGCCTGAAGGCCAGAACGCCCGCTGCTTCATCTTCAATGGTGCCACGCCGTGCTACTACCACCCCGATGCCGCTGCACCGACAACGGAGAGTAGGTCTCCGCGGTCCTCACAGTAGGTCTCCGCGGGGTAGCGATCCAGCAGGGCCACGTCGTAGCATTGCTCGCAGCCGGGCACCGCCCTGGGACTCACCGCTAAGTCTAAGGGGATCCTGGCGCAGAGAGCGCCGCGCGCGCGCGGGAGAGTGGGGCGTGAGGCGTGAGGCCGGAAGGATGGTGGGATGGAGCCTTAAAGTAGAACCAAACATCAATTTATTAAACAAATAGATGTTTTTCTTTGGAAGATTGCCAATAAGGTCGACTTTGTGGGATAGAAGACTTCATGATGGACAGAACATGAGATCTATCCCTAGCATTTTGACCTCTCTGATTGCCCCTGTATTCCATCAGCCCAAGATGCGCGCTGGATCTCTCAATTATAGTGGATTGAGAGTGGATGGCACAAACTTAAAATGCCTTAGACAAATAAAGGGTGTCAAAGATATCCAGCCAGATTTTCACGGAATTGAGTCTATGACTCCGCTTGCATGTACCAAGGATTTCTGATCCAGCAGTTGCGAAAGGAAAAAAGGGGTCCATATGAACAACCAACGTTGGGGCGTGTGCCATCCACTCTGAAACAACTTTAAATCTGATCCCCTTCCGTGTTGGTCAAGGCGGCCTTCCCCGGCTTAACGAATTTCTTCCTTGGATCGGCAAAACATGTCCAGTGCCGTTGGAAAGAAGTCACTTTCTGCGCCTCTGACCGCAGGCGAAGTTCCAAATGGTTGCCAAAAAGCTGGTTCCCGCTTTGGGAAAATGCAGCCAATGGATATGTCCTCAAGTCGGCTCTCGTCACCGAGTCGACGAGTGCCGTTTTTTGTGCATGCGCCAGGACCAAGGTGACGAGTGCAGCAAGGGCGGTCAAAACCGCTACTTCTCTGCTAGAACCCTTCTTCTTCCACGTCCTGGGATTTGCTTCCTTTGAGATTTGAACAGCTGTGGGCCACAGAGGCAAGTTGGCAAGTTTTGGCAACAAACCATGAGAAAACCCTTCGTCCACCTTCCATCGCGGTTGGCAACAAGTGGGGGTCCATGCAAAAGATATGCCAAACAATTGGATCCTGTTGAGATTGAGAGTTCCGTACCCGTACCCAAACACAGGCAAGATCATCATCATCACCATCATCATCATTCTCCAAGTACCTTTCTGGACTCTCCTGGCACCCAAACCACCACAGGTTGACATCGTATCCTCGTGTTGGGTCACGCCCGGTTTTTCCCAACACATCGCATCATATAGCCACTTCCCAAGTCTCATCTGACATGAGCTACGGCCAGCCTCCCTGGCAAAGAGACCCCTTCTACAGGTTGGAATCGTTCGAATCCCCTATCCTTCTGGGTGTGGGATCCAAACAATCTCTCTTGCCCCTGCTCTAAGGGTTCGAGACGTCATGTCCCCTCACCCTGCCACCCTAACCTGCCTCTCCGCCCAAGGCTCTCAGTGGTTGTGCCGCCAGTGCAGGCACCTGTGCAATCCTGGAGCCCGCTTGGCGCACGGAGTTCGGTGCACTCGGAGGCGGATCCACGTGGTCATCATGCAAGAGGCTTGAGGTTGTCGTTGGAGCCGGCCGCACCATGGGGTTCTATAGGGGTCAATGTATGGCATATATGGCGGAGTGTCCGGGTAGGTTCTATACACATGGAGCGGAACATCGATGGCGTTCAGTGGCGTTCAGTGGCGTAACCGGCGTTCACGTCAGATCGGAAAAGCACCTACCTGCGCGGACCGGTGTTGAGAGGTGTACAAGGAGGATAGGCACAAGGTGTAACCAGGCCGGTGCAAAAGCACCTGCTGTTCCTACCAAGTCCTGGGTACTGCTGGGTGTTTCTTCTTTCCAAGCGTCTCTAGCTTTCCGCAGGCACGGCTATTAGCGCTCTGGAGCAGCACCTCCCGTGCTTTTGGACTCCTAGCACCGGCGACGGCGCGTCTTGTTTCCCGTTTTTTGGGGTGTGTGTGTGACCACCTTGAAGAAGCACCGGAAGGTGGCTACAGTGCAGGCTTTACAGTAGCAGCAATCTCCCTGTGACCATCTTAAGTGTACGTTGAAGGCCTTCCCTTGCGAGGTCACCTGAGACGATTCGAGCAAGGACAGTCAGCCTCCAACACCAAAGCACCCCAAAAGGGAAGGTCCAGGAACAAACTCCAAGCAGCAACAACCCAAGGATGGTTTAGAGACCCCTCCCTAGAAGGTTTTTACCCACAACCATCCTTAGATATCATGCTGGAAGATACTCTTTGATGCACCGCAAGCTCAAACAAATGTGCTGCATCTGGTTTTGCCAGGCGTTAAACTCATGTGCTGCCCCATCGAAGCAACGGGGGGGGGGGGGCGATGCGAGAACGCCCTCGGCCCCGATCCGAGGCTGCCAGCGGTGGCAGTACTCTCCATGGAACGTCACATGGTGACGTGGAGTTCACTACCTGCTTGTAGTGGAAAATGGTCTTCCTTTCGGGGCCATGGCATCCACTTCCATGTTAGTTCCAGCGAGTGTATATACCCCTACAGGTCAAAGACCTCATTTTACTGGAGTTGATGATAGAGGTAAAGGAAGAGGTTCTAGGACTTGTAGGGATTGTCTTGCACGCGCTGCACGGTTTCCTGGCGACCAAGAGGATTTGTTTCGTAGGGTAACAGTATCAAAGCAGCTATAGAATTCCAGATTATGGTGGTTGCATAATGTATCCCAAAAGTCCAAAAGCACCTGCTGGGAAAATCTTTTCAGGATGTATATATATATAATTAGGTCGTTCATTCAGGGTGCCGTTATCTTAACCTCTTAAGAATTCACTCGGACGGATATCCCTGTCCTGAGCATTCGCGACTGACGCTGTAGCAGGTGGGATGCAGTGGCCGCTGAGCAGCCGTCGTCAATTGCGCTGCAAAGCACCATGGAAGCGATTGCTGCGGCATAAGCCGCGGCGTTTAGCGCGGCGGGCATGGACGTTGGTAATACCGGGACGGCAGGGAGTGAGTAAAGTTGAGTGAAAGGACTGCGGTGGATTCCAAAAAGTCCAGTGATCAAGGACTTCGATGCATCATGGAACTCCATGAAATCAACCTGTTAAATCAAACACAGCGATTGACCCGATGGATGAGTGTTTCAAGGACGCAAATTCATGGAGGGTACATCAAAGAACTCATCAATGTTTAAGTATAGCTCCAAAAGGATGTCTTTTACTATGTGAATAGTTAATATGCTGTATATGATGTCTGGTGCCCATCTGCGCCCTACCTGACAGCTTCCTCCTCCCACGCCGGGTGCCCCAAGCGAAGGCGGAGAGCACATACGGTTCCTGCGGCGTTGTTTGGCGCGCTAGGCCACATGACCGCTTCAGTGACAGCTCCGGTGGATTCCAGAGGGATGAACTCCTTTCAAAGACCTGTATATATACAACAACAGTATACAGTATAGCAGGAAATTAGGAGGCAAATAGGAGAGTTCCCCATTAGCCGTCCCAAACAATCCCAGGGGGGCCCCCCCCCACGATTTGTGGAGGACAAAACTGGAGGAACTATCGCAAATAGCAGGTCGTTCCTCTTCTTTCTTGAATCTACTCCTTTCAAATACCAGATAATTATGCGGCAAATCCTATTTTGTAGCTCTACTACTTCGATGTGGTGAGGACCCCACTGAGGACCCCTTTTATGTGAAATCATGCGCCAACTGTGCAGATTCCGAACCCAAAAGCACACGCAGTAACTGAAAAGGGAAGATATCAGTGGCTCACAAGAGTCTGAAAACAAAGAACCTGGGGCCGGGGGCAGAAATCCAGACCCCAAATGAGGCGGAATCCAGACCTTCCTTAGCTGCCAACACATGGAGTCATGGAGTGTCTGGGAAAACTCACCAAACCAACTGAAACGGCTCAGGATGGACCGCCATTCGGCAGGACGTCCCCAGCTCTGATGATCCACTTCCCTTCAAATCCTATTTCTCCGACCCCATACGTTCATCGCATTGTAGAAGTCCCCTGGGGATCCCGGGAGTTCGATTAAGAAACCATGCACCCTTCTTGGTGCACATCAGAAGTCTGATTCGACTTTGACCCAAGACATGTTAATTGATGCTAATTGTAGCTTCTTCTGGGCTTCTGTTCAATGTTCAATGTGGTCTGGCCACAAGAAGTCAAGCCCTTCAGGTATCTTTAGCTCCACAACCTGCAAAAGCTCCTGCAAGGCCACTTCCGCCAAGTGAAAGCCAGTCAACTGCGAGTGCTGCGATGACGCAATGGGTCTTGTCTGAGGAATCAAACCCGTCTCCGGAATGGTGTTACATCTTCATATGGGTGTGACTGACTAATCAAAAACAGACTTATCATGATAGATTGTAAAACTTCTTAATGGGGACCCTCAAAAGGCCCACCCAGCCACTCAAAGGCTCTATGCAGGGTGTCTCAAGTTCATCTTCAGACAGGAAATGCTATCGGAACCTGCTCCTCATCCAACTCATTCGTCCACCAACTCCCCCCTTGGTGAAGCACCGAATGTCTGCGACTTGGAGCGAGTGGGAGTGATGACCATCCACCTAGATGGCGTAGATGGCATATTGACCGAATCAGTTGGGGTGTTTCTGGAAGTCAATGGTGTCTCTATTCCATACATGGAGTGTCTGGGTTGCAGGTTTGTGGGTTGTTGTGGTGGATTGTGGGCGGTGCAGCTCGGTGCGCTTCACCTGCTTTTGACGGTGCCCAAGAGCATGCCAAGTTAATACCAAGGCCCTGCCTTGAGCCTTGGCTCCAGCTCCAATGCAGAAAATCAAGAAATATCAATGATAACATAACATGTGATAAGCTTCTTTGCTCTGTGACAGACCAAAAACTCCAGAGCAAAACCCAGCATGTGCAATGTGATTACTTTTGTAGGGCTTTTCCAAGCATCTGAACTCGTGGAAAACAATTCCCAAGCTTTTAGCGGCTTTGGTATGGTCCAACTCTCCAGCTCTCAGCCGATCCGCCTGAGTGATATCGGCAGAGGGGTGCACCTGTCAAACGGCTTTGTCGCGAGAGTGCGTCTGCTCAACCCCAAAAGAGGAGCTGTCTGGGCTGGCCAGTGTTGTTGGAGCAACCCCAACAGGCTTATTCACTCTGACTCTTGTTGGGGTCAAACGGCGTGGCTACCTGGCCAGTTTGCTTTTCTGCAAAGCCAGAAGCTGGAACCCTGGCGGCCCGCAAACAGGGAGGTGTTACTCTTCCGTGCCATCTCCCATCGGATGCGCGGCGCGCTAGCGGCTCCTCGTGAAAGGCGTTCTGCAGGATGCGGACCAAGTCTTCCCGGCCCTCCAGCAAGGAGCCCTGGAACAGCAGCACCCCAGCAGACGGTCGGAAGATGGGAGAAACCGGTCTGGCTGAGCGAGTCGCCGAGTCTTGAGGCACAAAAGGTCGGTGTGTTGGTCCTGTCCATGTTGGAAGTGATTTTTTATTGGGCGAAGCATCCGTTTGGGAGGGGAGAGTGGGGATGGCTTCAAAAGAGGGGAAAGTATGTGGAAGGTTGAAACTTCTCCCTGCCTTTTGGCAATGTTTTGATCTTTTTTGGAGGGGCAGTGTGGGAGGACACAAGTGCATAGAGGCGGGTGGAGAGAGGAGTCTGAGGAATACTACACCAAGAGGTGAATGCAGTCCAGGGGCCGTAAAGGGTGAACTGAGCACTGGAAGTTGGTAAGGCCAGGGCCATAATGTTGCCAGTCGAAGACCCCTGTGGCTGGATCTTTCTTCCAAAATGTCTAGCTTGCTGCAGAGCCGGAGAACCTGCCGAAGCCCAACGTCTGGACGAAGGACGAAGCTGGCCCCCCCCCACCCCCCTCCTCCAGGCCAAACTTCAAGACCCCAATCCTCCCATGTGAGCAAAACACACCGTGTTGCCATCCGTGGCATGACAACTGGCTGGTCGATCTCTTTCTCCCACTCTGATGTTGGTTCCAGGGGGGTCTAACCACCGAACCTGAGGATATAGTTGGAGCCCTAGGGAAAGAACAAGTTCAACCAGGCTCTTCCAAGACTTCCCCGGCATCTCCCACCAGCCGGTTCACATCGATCTCGGCAGCCTCGGCGCTCCGCGCCCGCGGGCCCACAAAGGGGCACTGGGCGGGGGCGGGTGGTTTGGGGGGAGCCTGGCCTACAACCATCCTGGAGTAGATAGAATATGAAACAACCATGAACCAACCCCCAAAAAACAGGATCCGTTTTTCTCCAGCACCACGGATTTGGGGGTGTCCATTCATGGCCCCTTATACAGTAGTCAGAGGTCATTCGAGGTCTCCATTCACCACCCCGAATGGGAAGTCCTGGCAGAACCACTTTTTTGGAACCAGCTGGGATGGAGGGACCGGAGGAAAGAGCCTTGTTCAAACAAAGCAACACACGTGAGGGAAAGCACGGCTTCCTAGCGGACACGAGTCCGTCCTCTCTCTCGGTGTGCCTCTTCAGCTAAGCTAGGCCAAGGTGGAAGGCGGGGATGATGTGGGACCATCAGCCCCTGTGATTTCGCAAGAGAATGGGAGCATGTGAACTTCTTTTTTGCCATACTTCATGTGAGCCCATGGAACTCCAAGACCACATGGAACTCCAAGACCACATGGAACTCCAAGACCACATGGAGCTCCAAGACCACATGGAACTCCAAGACCATGCTGACAATGATGCTTCTAGGGTGACCCGTCAGGAAACCTTCCTGCACTGACAGGCACATATACAAATACCAAAGCCCCCTGTACTGCCCCCTGTTTGGGGTGTCTATCAATGGCCCTTAGAGGTGACTGGCGCATTAACCACACCTTACAAACCTCTGGTATGTGAAACATGTGCCCCAAAGTGCATGATTCTTCCAAAGAGTGTATAGGATCTAGAGGTGCCTGCACACCTGGACAACCACAGCCTTCGACCAACCCGGTAACGACCTGACTGGTACGTCACCTGAACCGGTGCGACGTCTGCGGGGATTTGCATCGGGCTCCCGGCTGGCGGTCCGTGCCTGGGTGACATGGCTCATGGAAGGGGGCCTCGAATGAATCGCCTCGAATCGCCTCGAATCCACAAACACCTGGATTGGCTCTAATGGATCCCAGTGATACCGCTTTGGTTTGTTCTCCCCCGGCAAGTACTCTTGTGGGATGCCACGGAAGGAAGGCAAACAACTCCCACAACTGGTTGACCTACCTGGAATCGGTCCTTTGCTCCATGGAGGACTGGTTGAGCGCCTTCAGCCTACAGTGAGTTTGGATTCCTGAGAGGGTTCAATCATATCATGGTATGCTCCGACGAACACATCACATGGAAGTGGAAAAACAGTCCCTTGGAAGACTACTTTCCTTTACAAGCAGTAGGTGTTCCACGTAACCATGTTAGTGAGTCAGAGTGTAATACAGTTGGAACGATTAGCTGACATTAAGCCACTCTTCATTCCGGAAGGAATGGACTTCATGACTTGCCTGTCCTTGGATCTTCTGCTAAGGGTTTGACCTTATACCACAGGGAGGTATTAGACTTGCCCATTGTAAAGGTAGAAAATGTATGAACATGTCATGTTCCAGTTAAACACGACGTGCTTGGAGTTGAAGAAATGCCCGATTTCAAGCAACTCATTTAGAGGCGGTGCTCCGTCGATATCGCATCTGTTCTACTACAATTCAACGAGAAACACTCCCACCGAGGCTCCCGAGAGGTGCCTTCCCTTGAGGATCCACCGCTACCGGGTTCCGACCGCTGTCGAAGCGTGCGTGGATTCTCTGTTTTCGAAGCGTCGAAGCGGGTGAGTTCGCTCGCTCCGGGGCAGTGAAATCGGTGAAACCAAAGGGACGAACAGGGCCGCCGTTGGGTGTTTGGGCTGGCCGTGAAGTGGGGGCAGCGTGGTCCAAAACGCAAGATTTCACTCAGTTTTTAATTCAGGGGATCGAGAGGTGAAAGTGTGGCACAAACCTTGCCTTTGAGGAAGACTCAGGCAATTCAGTGAATCTCTAATTAGCACTGGACAAATGAGAAGACATACCTCACTGGAGAACTGGAGCTCGCCCTCCGCGACCGCCCGACATGCATCTCTACTCACCGGGTATCACCGGGTGTAGTTGCCTCAGTATCAGTTCACGACGGCCAGGGAGAAAGTGATGATCATTCGGGCTCCCACTCCTGCCTGCTAGAAGGTGGTTGGGGTGGGCCAGGGTCTAACACCTTCTGAGGATATGGATATGTCGGATATGCTTCGAAGTTGGAGCCCTATGCCTGCCTGCGACCCGGTCCTTCGAGTCAAGGTCAGCCACGAGCCCGTTGAGGAACCACGAGTTCCCGAGGTTTTCGGTGGGCATAGGTCCACCCCGCCCTATAGGGCTCCAACTACCTCCTGAGGTGATTAGCCAGGAGGGTCTAACTGCCTTCTGAGGATATGGTTGGAGCCCTAGGGACTACTGGTGGTCAAGACTGGTCGCCCAGTCGTTGTGAGGGACATTCCAACCTACAACTGTCCAAAGACCCCATCGTCCCTGCATTGTGGAATATGGGCCTTGGAAGAAACCCACGAACATCCCAGAAACTATCCGAGAGTATCCAAACAAGCCCCATCATCATCATCATCATCATCATCATCATCATCATCATCATCTTCATCATCCTCCTCCTCCTCCTCATCCTCATCCTCATCCATCACTGCAAAAATTGATTTCCCTTGCGCAACGCGTGACCCGATTCCCAAACACCAGCATTGCCAAGGAACAGCATGCTCCTCGAGGTAATTCGCAAGGTAGTCTACGGGATTATCTGGAAGCACCTGCCACGCAGAACCTTTTTTGTCTTCTTCCTGAAGGGTGTTGGCGTTTTCAACCTGAAAGTTTCCCACGGAACTGAAGGCGCTTTCTGAAAGCGAGATCGAGCAGCTTTGGTTAACTCTATTCCCCGTGGACAATAACAAATTTGAAGGCTGATGCTCTGTTAAACAAACACATAGACATCATCTGGAAAACAAATTGCGTACATACATTAATACATTACATTTACATTACATTGCATTACATTGCATTGCATTGCATTACATACATACACTCACTTGGGGCCATGCCATCCACGTAACCATGATTATCTCAGGGACCAAAGCCATCTGCCAATGGAAGTGTCAACCAAGAGCTATTCGACGGTTAAGACAAGACCAAGAACTCCTGCACGACCTGGCATGCCCTCAATCACAGGGAAAACCGAGTAAAACCTATACGATGCTGTCTGCCAACACCCCCTCTGCACCTTGCACACCTCGATCAACCCTTCAGTGAGATTGGGCACCATGTACCTGTGGCACGCAAAAGGGATCACGAGCTCGGATTTGTGGTCCAGGAAACCCGGCAACACAATAGAAAACATTCACAAGGCCCAATGTTTAATGGGCCAGAGTCGGAGTGTAAGCAACACCAGTCACGCAAAACAGTCAATGGTCAATGGTAGACCGCGTGGAGCTAAAAGGCAGCTCTTCACTACCAGCGTCACGTTCGCCCCAAATAACTAACTATATAAGGGCGAACATGGTCACAAACAGCAACAGGACACCAACATGAAGCCCACTTGGTGATCCTTGTTTAAATCTAACACGTGACCGTGCGCAGCGCCACGGAAACCGCCACAGAAATCCTGTAGGTCCGGCAGCCCTGAGAAAAACAAAACATCCCGCTTTCACTCTAGTGCCCTTGGCCGCACAAAACCTTCCCCCTCACCATCTGCGTCGCCTATGTCTGTCATCCTAAACCCTCACATCGATTGTGGCGTCCGACGGTCAAAATGGTCGTGACGGTCGCACTTCATGAGGTACTCACGCAGTGGCATTTGAGCCAGTTTCTTCTGCGCAGCCTGGAGTGGTGACTGGGTGGAACATCGCGGAACGGCCGGGTTTCCACGAAGGGACCTGGGCCGCGGGGCTAGAGAGCGTAGAGAGTGAGTGAAGCCGCTTGAGGAAAAGATTAGATCCAACACACTGATGGTTCGTCGTGTCAGCCTTTCATCTCACTCTCCTGTGCTCCCACAAGCTCCGAAAATCGACCAACAAGAGTTCCATGACACCAGGCACTCCGCAGTTGATTTACTATAAATGCTTATGTTAACTCTTAAGTAACTTATTGATGAAACATGAGAAGACCCCCATATTATATGAACATGGTTCAAGCTATCCACATGGTGACCGTGATGAATCCATACCTGGAGCCGACCCGTTCGTGTCTGGCAAAATGGGGCCCCAGTCGTACCTGGTTTTGAATCGGGCCATGGTCTCATTTTCTGGAGTACTGGGTCAGTCGGGTCCAGGTATTGATCAACCATATGCAACCATCTATCCCAGACACTCCATGGGACTGCCATATATGCCGATCAGTTGGGGTGGTTGACCTGGGGTCAATGGGGCGGTAAATATGCCAGTCCCAGACAAGTCGTGTCTGGGATATGCAACCATCTATTTAAGGCTGGATTCTTTTCATCGATCGCTTCACACGGCTGAAAGGCGCCCGAGGTCGGGGTCGGGGGGGTCGCCCCAGCCCACTAGTCTCCGGACACCGCCGTTTGGATCAACAACACCTCTTGAGAAAGAACACCACCTCTTGCCTCCGCTTTGGCGAACCGATGACTCAATCGTCCACATGTTCCGGGCTCCGGCCCACCTTGGAGCTGGAGCGCTCCGGAGCTCCCAATACCGGCTCCCAACCGTCATCCTTTCAGAAAACCACGGAGGCGCCGGCGGGTGATCCGCTCGGCGGAACCGTGATCCACGCGGTTGGTTCCACCGACGCCTCGTGCTCGGCGACTCGCTGGAGCCGAAGCTCGTGAAGCCTCTGCTCCTTCCTTTCCGCTTCGGTGTTGTCCTGGAAGGCGTTGCAAGGTTTGAACGGGGCGATGGGTTGAAAAATGGGTATACCCAAAGGCAACCAATTGGGACGGGAATCAATGCTTGATGATGTGGTGCATTGGACTCTCACACCCCAACTGATCGGCATATCTTCCAGAATATGACATACATGGTACCCCTGGAGTGTTTGCATAGTTTGAAAGGGTCAGAAATGGAGAAACCAAGGGACCAACTTCAGGCTTTTTGAGACTGCAACGTGATGAATATGAGATTTTATGGAACATTTAGGCGGAAAGGTCCCCTGAAACTGGTTGAATACTTCACATTCATGTATTTTCTTCCACCCACTTCATCCGCCTAGAAGCAAGCATCCAGTTTTGCATCGGCACCACTTCCACCTTAAACCATAGTACATTAGAGGACAATTCAAGTCTGAAAAAATGAATTCCAACACATTCCAACACACTCAGCAAAAGAACATGGAAGACACCGAAGACACGGATGGATGGATGGACGTTGCCCCCTGATCCGCTCCTGTGGCACCTGCGCCGCGGCGAGTTCCGCGGCCAAGCGCTCCAGTTGCTCCAGCCGCTGCTGGCGAATCTCCTGGGACACCTGGCGTCCGCGGCGGAGCGACGAGCTGAAGCCGGCGTCGGGTGCACCGGCGGGTGGGGTTTGAAGCAAGTGGCTGTTGCCCCCAGGTCCGGGCTGAGCGTTTGGTGGCTTCACTTCGCTGAGGTTCAGTGGTGAGGGCCCTGTTCTGCAGCACTCTGGTCTCATCCTCCAAGAGGGAGCTGAGAATTATGCCCCTGATCCATATACAATGTACAGCTCTCCACCCCTGTGGGTGGTCGTGCAGCAAAAACAGGAGATCGAGACCTTGAAATGCATTTCTGCTGGAAGGTGCCACAGCCAGTCCCAAAGGACCCACAGCCAGTCCCAAAGGACCCACAGCCAGTCCAATCTTCCCAAGTGGTCTGACTGGGATTGGTTGGCCCAGTCGATGGAGGTCCCACACCTGCACCTGCACACCTGGGGGGGAGGGAGCTGGCTTGTCCGCAAGTCCGGCCAGTACGAACGGCCTCATCTTCTGTGGGCAGGTAGCTGAACGGCCGCCCAGAGCTTTCAATGTAGATCCTTGCCTCAGGGCGAGGTTCGCCCGTGTGTAGATCCACACCCTGAAACTGAACCCCCCAGGAAGGATCAAGAAGGCAGTTTCAACAAGAACATGGCAGCCCCAGGCACAGTACTAGTCCTAGTTCTAGTGGAGAAGCTGGCACCAAATACAAAACCATCCGAAGAAGATTCATTCCACTCCCTGATCCATGGGCCAAGGTGGCGTTCGGAGGACCACATGGGCCTTGGCCTTGCTCGTTCGTTCGGACCATTGATTGACCTTCTCGACCGATCGGTGGAGTTCATTACACTTCCATTGAACTCAAACTGTAAGGCTTCCCCCACTTCAAAAAAGCCAGCAGTCTGACCAAGCAGTACCAAGCAGGTTCAGCAACATTCGTGGTGCCTCCTAGGGATTCCGCCGCCACATCGGAGATGGCGCGCCAGCCATCGCGCCACCGGAGACACCGAAGACACCGGTCCCAGCGGCGCTCTCGAAGAGGTCGTCCGGATCCTTTCCGGCGATCGGCAGATTCAGGACGCCTCCAGGAGCGGCAGGAACGGCAGGTCGGAACGGGCAGGTCGGAACGAACGGGCAGGAGGCAAGAACCCAATCATCCATGCAATCCCCGAATTGGATGAAGGGAAAGATCTGCAGGAAGCCCCCTATGGTATCTATAGTTTTGGGGGTGAAAGCAAGGGTTTTGTGTGGATTTGCCCCTGAAATCCATGTATTGATACAACCACCCATCCAAATGCCTGTTCTTCCATGCAACCAGCCTACTGGCACCATGGTGGCTGGTTGTATGGAATATTGACCAGGACCATCCGGGCGGGACCAACGACCCCCCCAACCATCCATTTATAAAACGGACCGATCAGTTGGGATGGTTGACCTGGGGTCAATATGGGTCAATGTAGCATTCCATGCATGGATGCTCTGGGAACTGGCCTCGCTTGGCTTGGATTGTCGGGTCAAGGAAGCCGATCATAAAAACAACAGGATCGACTCACACCACTTTTCGGGGATCGACTCACAGGAAGATTGCCAATGAACATCCAAATCGACCCGGCAAAACCAGATTTGAGCCCGGATGAATGCACCGTGTTGCTATGCCCTCTTCAATGGAACAAGGCGTACTTGGACCTTGAATCATCCCTTCTCAGGTGTTCAGGTCCAAACAAAGGGCACCCATTTGAGGTGGGTGGGAGCTTCCCAAAGGCGTGACAACAACAAATCCTTTCTCCTGAATCTTCCAAGATTCCAACTATGCCACTATGCAAAAACCAGGCAGAAGGCTGAACATTTGCATAGTTGGAAGATCCAGGTATATAGAACTAACTGTCTGAGCACCTTGAACAACAAATCTTCCTGAACATGCAACACTAAGAACAGGCCACCACTCCTCCAAAAACATCTGGTGCCTATGTCAAGCAACCTGGAAAAAAGGAGAAAATCTCCTCTAAACTCCGAACTCCTTATGTTCGGCGTAGCATGTCTTTCTCTCCCAAGATCGGTCTTCTTTTCATGGCACCACTTCGCAACTCAAACTGTGGAGATCCTTGGACCCACGTGCCGTGCGTGCCTAGCAGCGGGGTGAAGGGACGTTCCGGGTGACGTGCCGTGGGGCTCAACCCAATCGCTCACCGCCGCATCACCGTTTCCACCGTTTCCATCGTCCGGTGGAAACCCTTCAAAGGTCGAACGTACGTACAACGTCATCCAAACGGGAAAGGGGATCGGTGGGTCGGAAGCAGGACAGGCGGTTTTGGATAAAAGATACTCAAAGATCTTATCATATTCCAAATACCATCCATTTTGAGGGAGGTGGAGCGTATGTAGGCACCACTTTAGTTGTGCAGATCACCTCGACCAGCTGCTCCGCAGGAAACGCAGGGAAAAAACACGGGAAAGGCCGCGGAAACCACTAGCTAGCTGCCTACCAGATCTCGGAAACCGGGCCAGAAGAACACCAAGCACGCTGGGATTGAGCATGTTCCAACTTCCAGTACAGAAACGATCTATTGGTCCGTTCGTGACAACTGGGATTGAGAAATTCTTGGTTTTCACCAGCGTCTTGGACGCCCAAGCCCCCTGCCACCCGCCTTTGCTGGCCACATCCTGAAAGAAATCTTGAAGACTATGGATGTCACTGGTGAGATTGTTGTCAATGTAGGCCTCACCACGGTGATGGCGTTGCCACAGGCTCGGCTCAAGACTGCGGAGGCCAGTGGAGGAACCAGTTGTTGTTTGCCCCCTTGAATTACAGGACATTACTTCATTGTCTAAGAGTGTCATTTAGAATCAATATATAGGTGAACATTTATTTGTAACTACAAAGGCCCGATATTAATAAACAATTATGCACCTTTTGTCTAACATAGTTTTGCTGTAAAACATATACCGTTTACAGTGGTTTCATAGTATTCATGGTAGATGGCACAATCCCCAACAGGGACAGCCATCGAGATAGGACATCTTGAAGTCTTGGGGGGGGGGCCAGTGCCATGACTGTACAATATAATATAACCCTGCAAGTCCAAAGACCCAATAAAACCTGGTCTTTTATCTCAGTAAGTATTGGTTTTGTAGTTTTGTATGACCATCTCCAGTAAAATGAGGTCTTTGACTTGTATGGCAATATTTTAATACAATAAAACCAAACTATATCCAAACACAATGAATGGAGAATGCCGAGACGTGACGTCCAGCCGGACGCTTCGGACACGAACGTCGCTTCGCGGTGGACCGTGGTTCCCAAGAGCCGTCGTCCGTCAAACAGCTTCGACCTAAAGGCCCTAGTACCTACAGGTCAGCTTGACCGCCAGTTTGCTGAAGTCGATACACAACACGACTAAGAATGAGTCGAAAGGAACAGGAGTGCGGACAGGTGGCCAAAATGTGGTAGGTTGTTGCAGCACGTGGTCACTTCGCTAGGAAAATTGACGTGTAAGTCACCTATATAGTTCAATTCACTATGGCCAGCAAAGTTCCCTACTCTCATCGAAAATCCACTCAACCAGCATCTTGGTTGGTCGAGCCGTCTTGCAAAGTAAAAACCTAAGCAAAACAGTTCCATGGCCTTTGGCAGTCTAAAACGCCATGAACATTGATGAACATCTGCCAAATCACCTCACCTTCAAGCTGCAACCCCACTTGGAACCCAGGCCCCAGTCAGTTCCTAGTCACCCCCGGCTCAGGAGACGGCCTGCATGGTCTTCTCAAAGGTCTCCAATGAGGAACCACCGGCGTTTTGCCACTTGCCTTTACCTCGTTTGGTATCAACGTATATTGCGACGCAAACGCTTGGTACCAACGTTTGGCGGCAACGTTCACACATGGTGCCACATGGTGTGGGGATGTGCAGGGTCAGCTCATGGGGCAGCTCATAGTTAGCCACCCCTTTTCCAGCCAGTAAAAAATGCCTTCGGAAATGCCATGTATACATTTGAAAGGGTAAGTCCCGTACGTCTCGTGGGTCCTTCAGGGCAACAACTGGTCCATCTGGTCTCAAAGGATCCAACCACCGGAGGCTCGGTTCTGCGCGTGGCCCGGTTCTGTGGATTCGGACGAGTTCGATGAGTGGCCATTGCAGTTCGATGAGTGGCCCCGTGACTTCCCAAATAGGTACCGTTTTGTGGGCACAGTTTCCTTACAATTTTAGTACATGGGAGGATAGTGGCACGGTTTCCAACACACTTTCTACGTTGATCTACGAACTTCTATCTATTTGGGGGTTCTGTATTAAAATATATATTGTGACTATAGTGGCAGCCAAAAAGCAGCGAGATTCGGAACCGAAGGGTTTGACGGACGGAGTAGCCTGGGCCTCGAAAAAAGGACCGTAAAGGCACAGCTACGGCTCAACACACACACACAAAAAGGTAATCTCAAAACATCTCGAACGAACAACAACATGTATCAATTCCCTTCTCGAACGGGATTCGTTGATTCGAGATAGCATTATCAAAGCCAGGATAAAGTTCCAAGCGGCAAAGTGCTGCAGGCGCCTGGGTAATGATCACCTCGTGAGCGGACAGAGTCTGCATTGTGGGCAAGGCCCGTCTTTAAACAAAGAATTCCCACCTCCATCCACCTCCCAAAAGCACACTCGTAGTATCGTAGACATGAAAATGATCCCAATGTAGAAGGGGTAGACGTTCCATGCAGTGTTTGGGCTGAGCATGTCATGATTCGCAATGCACCTAAGGCCTAAGGCCCTCAACAATTCAAACAACTCAAAGCCCTGAACACCGTCTATACCGTCAAAAGCAATGAACACTGTCAACATTGCAGTAGGCTTGATCGATCTGTGCGCTGCTTTAATGCAATGTGTTCAAAAAAACGACATGCTCCACCAAACGGACTCGACTTTCAAGATTCAAACCACAACGTCTCTCCCAGTTCTACACTATAGCCTCTTTGCAGGGAGGGGGGGGCGTTCCTTCCTTCCCCTCAACGTCAACGCACATCTCGCACGTTCTCCCGGTGTTCCAATTCCAGCTGCATAGGCCGGGCAGGTCTCCTCATTCAACCTCCTTTCGATCTTCGGCGGTGCCGGCTCAGCACCCTCCTCCTCGACGGGATCCACCTCATCGCCCTGTGTCGCCACGGTGCTCGCGGTAGTGCTTTGCAAAGCCACCGGCGGTCGAGGCAAAGCACAGCACAGCTGTGTGTTCCAAAGATATGAAACCATAGACTGAACGAAACCCCTGTATAGTGGTTCAAAGAGTCCACGGGAAAATCTATGACGGAGTGTTTTTCATTGTTTTTCCATCTCTCTCTCTCTCTCTCTCTTCAAGTTCAGCTAAGCTGCAGGAGAACAGGTGGTTCAGCTATATCAACCAGCCTGTGCCTTTGTTGTTTTTTGTTCCTGCAATCTGCAGCTTTAAGAAGGAATCTTGAAGAAGTGTCCATGCTTGCACAATCTTGCACATGATTTGATGATTTCCTTTTGAAGACTCGATTCCACTTGTGCATCATGTGCCGGATCCCTCCAAGGGGCCTCCTGCCGCACAAAGAAACATACTGCAGAAGGAACCCTTCAGGACTTGGGCTCTTCACCTTTAAGAGGTGACTCACTGGCCTGCGTTGCTCACGGGTTTTGCGCACCAAAATGTGTTGGGTGTATATACGTAACATCTATTTCTGATCCTGTCAAATGTCCGGTAATTGTACACCCTGCGCCATTTTGGACACTAAACCCTCCCCTGCCAACTATTAAAAACATCAACCTGGTCACCTACCTCCTCCAAGCAAGCTAAAAGAACAAATAGAAAAATCTCTCACCTCGTCCGACCACCTGCGGCGCGTAAACCGACTTCGCCCCGCCTCGGACTTGGGAACCTCCACGTCGAAGCGGAAGAGCTTTTCGGCCTCCGCGAAGCCGATGCCGCCTGAAGCACGATGCCAGCCAGCCATCTGGGACGGACCGGTCTGGTACTGGTACTGGTACTCTATCCATCCATCCATCCATCCATCCATGAAACAAATGTATGGTTATGAGAATCTGTAGGTGCTCTCAGGTGGGAAATTGAAAATGACAATTTAATTCATTGAATCATCATTTCAACTTCATTGGGTTATCACCGTTGGTTTCATGTGATTATCTTGTTGTTTTCATGTGTCATGTTTTCATGTTGTTTAAATCATGTTGCTTTCTTTAAGTTTTCATGTTTTTTTTGTTGCACTAGTTGCTGTTTCTTTTGTTGTCTAAGTGTGTGTTTCTACTAGTTGCTGTTTCTGTTGCTGTATAAGTTTGTCCTATTAGTGTCTCACAATGCTTGTATGCTCGTGGTAAGTGCATGTTTCTTTATATATGATTGCTTTTGTTGCTGGGTTGCTGTTGTAAAAAGTTTTGCTCATTGAATGCGCACTGGCTCATTGCCTCTTTGGTTGTGAGTGGCTTGATGCTGCTGGGCTCCCATTTAGATTTATGTGGTCAGTGTGGTCAATGTGGCCTTTGGCAGCGTCTCTGTTTCGTGTACCGCGTATATGTGCCATATATATATATATGCGTTTTCCAGTCTTGTTTTAGCTTAGTGTTATGCTACTGAAGTGGATGATGGACAGGAGTCAAGTCTACCTTCCGAAGGTTGCCAAAGGAGTCAAGTCTACCTTAGCCCCAGTGGCCTTAGTGACTTAGTCCCTTGGTCAGTCCCTAGGCGGCTGACTGTCAGTGAACCCTAACTTCACCTGAAAGCTCCAAAAAGGTCAAAGTTGCAGGTGTTGTCAGAAGTTTTCCCCAACCATGCTCCAAAAAATGTTTCCCAACGGCACTCCATGTTGTCAGGTTTCCCAACCACGCCCCAACCATGTTCTCAGCATTTTTTCGCAGTACCATGCTCCAAAATTGGACAACAAGGAAAGGTGGTGTTTTGAAGAGTTCCTAGTCGAGTCTAGTCGAATCATAAGTTTACACGAAGGGTTTCATTCAACACTGCTGCTGGTCCATCCCATACCTCCCTGTTATACAGAAAGTTATGAAGTTTCCCAGCCGGTGAGATTGTTCCACACTGGTTTAGGATGTCAACATAAACTTCATTAAACATATACCCCGCTGAAAACTAACATGGACCCTGAAAACCATTGGTTTGTACAGGAAAACAATCTTTCAGGGTGCCAAGGGTCCACAGGGTCCATGTGAGTTGACTCGGGAGTGTAAGATTGACGTAAAGGATTCAATATTTCTTGGTTGAAAATGAACCTATTTGCTTTTGACATGTTGGTGTATGTGTTCTTTACCTCAACTGTTGTACTGGCATTGATTGGGTCTGTTAGATGTCTAGTTAATTTAACATGTTCATTTGTTCAGCTTGAACCTGAAATTCGACTCTGAAATAATGCCTGAACAAAAGTTGATGTGACGATTGTATCCTAGCTGTTTGCTTTCATAGTACAGCTTCGGAATAAATCCATGGCCCCCGGAACCGCGTGTGTGTTCTTCCGTGGCACGGTTCCAACCGCGGAACCGGCCCTTCAAGGGGGTCTCAGACGCCTAGGAATATGGAAGTGGAAGTAGATGGCACCACCTGCTTGGTCTTCGGAAGTGGATGGAAGCCACCTGCTTGGTCCTTCGGTCCTCCGGTCAGGCCCACATCGGGGCCGGCCGATTTCGGCCATCCACGGCGGGTGGCCTGGAGTGTGGCCTGGACCTTCATGACCCACTGGGATGTCTCTGTCACTTGGAAGGTCATGGTGGAAGGGAAACGACTGAAGTCGTTGTGAAAGGGGTGATATTCTGGAGCATCAAGGAGAATCCCGCGTTTGTACGGGAAAATGGGACCAGTTTTCACTTTCATGTTTGTTTCAAAGAGTGCATATAAAGTGGTTTGAAGCGAGAACTTCCTCAACAAAAACACCAACTCCCTCCAACTCCTCTGCTTTTCTGTGCCATTCAAACATTCACTGGCATCCAACGACGTCCCTCGCCGCCCCGATTCCTCGCCTGCGTCTAAAACGTAGCCTCTGTATCGGCACACGTTGCTGGTGATCTGCGTGGCCCTGAGCTTTTGGAGACTCACCAGAAGGACAGCCCCAGCACTCCATGTATAAAATTATCTTGGGGTGGCTCTATGGGTGATGTAATATATTTATATTCATTATGCACAAACAATTATGTAATACACAAGTAAAACTCGAATATACACCTAAATGGAGCCTCTTTCCAATCAATTCTTCAGGCAAATGGATCCAAGAAGGCAGGCTGCCAGGTGGTGAGCATCCAACTCATCGGTGCGAACCCGTCGCCGCTCGGGAAACACCAGGAACAACGCGTGGAACAACAACAACGACAACAACAGCAAAAACAACAGCAGCAACAACAACGGCAAAAACAGCAGCAACAACTTACTAACAAGAACACAAACACGACGTCTCAAGGATTCTCAAGGTAGGCCCTACACTTTTTGGAAGAATCATGGGCCAACGTGGATGGCAAGGCTTGAACAGGATGACCCTTTTTCCCAGCTACCAAGCAGGTGGTTTTCACTCGACGTCACCATCAGAATTCTCCGCTCTCGAGGGCTAAGAGCTAAGAGCTGCAGTCTCTGACTTCAGACCTCTCTCACGGCACTTGCTCTCCAGGCGGCATCTTCTCTACATCCGCACTCTCGATGGGTACTGGAAAGGTCAAGTAGGGCACCTGGCGGCACGTGTGCACGCACGCAAAGAACAGGATCTGCAAGCCCAAGAAGTTTCAAGGCCCTTCCGCTCCTGTCAAGTCAGGCAACCTTTTCATCCAGCCAGGCTTGAAACGGTGTTTGGGAGGACCCGCTAAGAAGAAGGATTCAATTTTTTGTCCGAGAGATCACAACAAATTTACCCCTATAGCCTATAGCCCCGCGCAAACACATACAAATCATGTCTGCAGGTGGACATTATCTTCATCACCTCAAACAAAGAATGTCCCACCAATCGCATCATTTGGTGGGGTTGAGATTCTCGCAGCTGCTCCCTTCCATCAGCTGTGCAACACACTCCCAGCCCTTTTTGGTCACACTAAGTAGTTGTTTGCGTAGAACCCCCTGAAAGGCAAATCCTCCACATATGATACACAGGTATCGCAGGTATCCTGACCCAATGAATCCAAATGTGTATATATAAAAGCAATATGGTTTCCAAGTCCCGCTTTCCTTGAACCAAGATCCACTGGGGACCTCAAAAAGTTTGGTCACAGGGAGATCCACAACTTGGATCTGCTGTCCAGGGACTGCGAAAGGGGGGTTTCACAATATAGAGGGAACATCACATAACCCATCACCTAAAGCAAGTTTACCAAAACCAACGTCCGGCGCAAACTGCGCCACCGGCGCCCGGTGGCCTTGAAATGTTCCGCCACGGCTTTGGCCAGGTTGGACTTTCCCGACGCCGGTGGCCCTGCGACCAGAATCCTGGCGGTGCCGTCGTCCCCGGCGGCTTGGGCTGGACAGAAGATCCGCGGTGTGGGTCAAGGCTGGCGGAACACACGGTGGTTTGGGACGTCCAGCAGTAATAATCCAATGGTCAAAGTAGAACATGACATCCCAACAAATCGATGCATCATCACATCCCAAGGAATGGATGCAAGGAAGATTTATCCACTCCACTTCAGGCACTCCAGGTATTTAAAACCATGGGTTTCTGAAAACACGGACGAAACTCCCTGACGAAACGGTTGCGGCCCGGTGCGCCTCATACACCGGAGCTTCTTCCCCGCGCAGAACTCATCCGCGATGCTGCGCAAGTTGGCCGAGAGCCCCTCCCTTGGAGGGTCGGACTGGATGGTCGGGATGGGGAAGAAGGTTTTGGCACCAAGAAGGACCGAAGAAGGATGACACCAATCCCAAACACTCCATGGGACTGGCATATTTACCTACATTGACCCCAGGTCAACCACCCCAATGTAGGCATATATGGCATACATGGAGTGTCTGGGAATGACACCATAAAAACATCAGGGTGGCCACGGTGACCACGACCTTAGGACCTGAATTTCAAAGCCCGGACAAAGGGACGTTCCGATTTCCTGCAAAGAGAGACCCACTGGTGTTCGACATGCCACATAACATGCCACATGGGAACATGGACGACTCGCTGAAGATCTGCGGTTGGCTCATCATTTTGAGGTCATGCTACCAAAGTTTTGCTGTAGCTCAGCATCAAACAGGGGGCTTGCACATGTAGCTGTTCAAAACTCCATTTTTCTGTGGTTGTTCTTGTTTCTGTCACTATATAATTATCACCTGATTATCTATAATTTGGCTAAAGGACATGACATCAATAGGAAATGGAGACACTGGCGGGTGAATGAAAAGGTGTGCCACTTCTGGGCCACATACATCATGACAGCACGATGACTGCGAATTCCTGGCACAGCCTCTGTTCAAACATTGTGCAGTCTCTGTCTGTCTGTCTGTCTTTCTTTCTTTCTCATGAGCCACCATAGGGATTCTTCTACACAGTGCCTTTTGGGAATTGGCTGATGAAGATGATGAAAATGGTGAAGGAATCAATGGTATGGAGTGGGGCTTGGCATTTTCTGGGGTGGTAGGTATGAGAAGAACCAAGGGGAATAGGCATAAGAAGAGCCCTTGTACTTACCATAGAGTTTGGCAGCAGCAAAGCACCAAGCAACAGCAGCAGCAAACCCGGCTCTCCTTGGTGTGTCCCTGACATGATGATTTGCAGTCTGTAGGAGGGTCTGCACAGGGCAAAACAGGGGCAAAGTGGTCGTACAAAAGCCTCTGGGTTCAGCCGCCGGCGCTGACATATTGGTCCAAATTGAACGCCTGAGAAAGCCTTCTTCAACACTTCGTCCACTTGCAGCCCCCACTTCTGGGCTGCGGGAGTTCCGCCCAAGTGAAGCACATCAAATGCTCTCAGCAGGTGCCATGCTGGAAACTCGGGACTGCCCAAGCATTGCGCGCCAACTTCTTCTGACCCTGAAGCGCATAGGATCCAATCGAAGTGTCTTCGCCGCAGTCAGGGCCGTCGGACTGGACGCTGAACTCACCGATGCCGATCCCAAGGGTTCCAAACAGAGCCGTACGCCGACGATTCTCGGGCGGAGCTTAATGGACACCCCTTCAGGCCCTTTCACTCTTAAGGGCCTATTGTTAATATAGACACCCTTAAAGGGCTCTGGTAGGGGACAAGCTTTCTAGACCAAGAACGGTCAGGATCTTGCAATTTGATATTGACTTCCAGGCTATGTGGGCAGCTTACATGATAAACTCCCAACCAATTTCTGACCTCACAAAGATTCCCGCCCTTCTTATCCCTTCTTTCCACACAAACCCCCACGACCAAACTGCTCGTCAGGAGGTCTGATAAAGTCCTTGAGGAGGCAAGATATCCTCATCTCAAAAAAGAAACTGCCGGGAGCATTTTCGCGAAATCGCGCCACAAGGTCGAGGAGCTTGCAAACCCAGCCAGGGGGGTCGCAATTCGCGCAAAAGTCCTGACCGACATCTGCGGAGCAGGCGACTTCTGCAAACTGTGGGGAACCACGTTAGCCCAGTGATGGTGCGACCCCAAGTACACTCCCAGAAACAACCATGGTTACGTGATGGCCCTCATGGATGGCGCATGATCCCCGGAAAGACCATGAAATCAATTGAAATCAAAATACCTCACAAGGGATTGTCCACTTTCATGGTTTGTTTCAACTGATTGTAAATGAAATAGATCCTCCTCTGTAAAGAACGATAAAAGCAGTCTCTAGTTTTCTAACTAGTCCCTGGCACCACTGCTGTTTTTCTGTGGGAGATTCAGCCCAGGGATCAGTTTGAGATGAGTGGTGCTCCCAAAACGCGCACCGAGCGGTGGCGAGACACCAGCACAAGGACTGCTATCTTTGATGATGCGGCGATGCGACAGAAAGACCCTGCACAAGTGAGTGGTTGGTTAGGGTAGTTCTATGTGCTCATGATCGGTTCCTTGCATGGTTCACGAGTTTGCTGATGTGGTGAACTATAGCCATTGATGACTCGATGACATAAACTGCATGTACAATTTATCTGCCTTGAAGGAACAACTATCCTGAACATGGATGGAAACCTACACTTGCTCATGTCAAACACATATTATAACCATTGTTTCGCCAGAAACGACATGCATGGTCGCCCCAGCAAAAACACCACAAGACTCAGGCGCATCATGCACGTTTCTGGGTTCGTTGAAGTTGGCCCCCTTTGGTCCACTAATAATGTAGGATACAATACAAAAATGCATCAGCATCCCATGAAATGATACTATTTATTTGTTTCTTTGTTCCTTTCCAATTTCCCAAGTTCTTTCTCTGCACTATAGGGTATATAAGGACCAAACCTCCAAGCTAGCTGCCACAAAAAACCCAGTGCCTCGGCCAAAGCCAAAGCAGAGGGCTCCAAATTCAGATCCAAAGCCAGCGCCTGGGCGGGATGTTCAGCTTTGCAACAGTGGGCGGAATCGCACAGGGCGGAAATTCCATGACCCAAGAGTTGCTACCCTTCTTTCGTTCATCTTGTGTCGTGATCATCATCATCATCATCATCATCATCATCATCATCATCATCATCATCATCATCATCATCATCATCATCATCATCTCTAATCTTCCCTATTCGATCCGACTCCAAACGACCGACTCCTGTGGTTTTGCAAAGGACACAAGAATGCTATAGCTGTGTTTTTGTTCACCACTTGACAGACAGATACAAACAGCAAAAGCATGGACCCCATTTTTGGGATCCACCTTCATGTCGGGGTCACCTGGCTGGTTTCGCCCCAGCCCACGACCTATAGGGACCTCCAGGTCGACACCCCTTTGAAGGTCCACATCTGTTTCCTCACAAAAGGGAAGGCCCGGCTCAGCCGATCTCGGTTTTGACCGGAAGTGGAACAGTTCGACCTCCGTCCACCTCTGACCATGGGTCCTGAACTTAATCCGACTCATGGAAAAGTAAAGCTTAAGCATCATGATCATCATGGTTATAACCTTCGTCCACCTCTTCATCATGGTTTTGGAAAACCAGTGCCTCAACAAAAACGATGAGCTGCAGGTGATCCGCATACTTCCATACTTCCGGGCTGGGCCAAAGACTCGGCTTCCACCCGATGTCTTCGCCGCGCCTCTCGAAGCTCCAGCCGCTCGGGCTCTTCCACCTTCATCGCCTGAGAATCGGAGCCCAGTGGAGTTCCGTTCGCCCGGCGTCCGAATGAAACACACCATCATAGGCTTCCTGAAGAGGCACCTTTTTCTCCCACAAAACAAAAACAGCGAACGGTTAGTGGCCGCGCGGCAGCAAACCGCAGTGCGACACACAACAAAAACAAACAATCGCGACAAAAGGAGCCGGAGATCCATGGAAAAGTCAGGTTCGCTGCCGTTGTAAAGTCACATGTTCTGGTGTAGTGGGACACCAAACCTCCCAAACCTCAGGCCTGAAGATTCGGAATTCGGTTTGATTCATGACTCAGTCTGTCTACACAGTCTGCATTCGCCTTTTCTCTAGCAGTCACACAGGGGTGCTTAATAGAGGTTAGGGGTGCCCATGATCCACTCACTGGATGGGACGAGTCACCCTAAACCCCGTACACCTGTGACTGCTGGCTTTTCCGCTTTTCCTTGTTCTTACACTCCTTTTCCTTCCGGACCAACCGCCTCCAAACCACTCCTCCTTCGGACCCACCGGTGGATGCCACCGATCCCTCAACCCGTCCGATCGCCTCGGCATAAGGCACGCGCGGCACCTGGAGCCACCGTCGGAAGCGGTCCGACGTGAAGGTCGGTTCGCACCGGACCCTCTGTACCCTGTCTGGGTGCGTTTGGAGGCCAGGGCTGACGGGTAGGGTAGCTAATTGGACACCCAGACAAGATGACCTGGTTGAAATGGAGGGTTCAAAGGACCATACAATCGATAGATGAACGTGACGTCACAGGTGAAGGCGATCTTCGAATCGTCCAGTGAGAGCGATCTTCGGGAGTGAGGCGCCGGCGCCTCATAGTGCTCGCCCATTTCGTCCACAATGCCTTGGACTAAGTCCTTCTGCAACACCGCCGAAGGCCTCGGAGCAGCCCGAGCTGCTGCTAAGCCCCAGCTGCTGGGATACTTCAGTCTGACGTCTGACCAGGTCGAGCCGTCTGACTGGATGGGTGCAAAGACATCTGATCTCTTGAGATGTCTGAGCCAGCCTTTTAGACTCCTTAATATGGATCCCAAACACTCCATGCTTCGCATGGACCCGCACCACGAACCACCCCATGTTGGATGGTTTATCCTCTGGAATCCTTCAAGAAACCATCCTTCGAAGTGCTGGTGAGAGTAGATCTTCCAACATCTACAGTATCAACCATTCCTTGAACCGTCAACCGCAACAAAACATCTATATAATCCCATCAGACGGGTGGGAAACGGCGACCTCAGCGGCTCGGATCCTTCCGAACTGCCACCATTCGTCATGGGGCGGACGATCGTTCCGGAGGGCCTGGCCATGAGGTCATCGTCCAGTCTGACCCAGGTCCCAACCTGGTCTTTGGTCTGTAGTGGTGTTTTCTGTGGTCAGTTCTCTGGTCAAATGAGGTCAGTGTCCTGACACTGTAGCCCAGGGCATCCAGTTACCACTATAGCTGGTAACCAGTGGTTCCAAAGAGTAAGACCTTAGACCTAGAATCCCTGGTTCCTCAAATAGTGGTAACCTGTGGTAACTGGGATGCACGGGGTAGGGTTTCATTTCCACCGAGAAGAACCTGAAAACACCGAATTGATAGCCCCAATTTGGCCGGATCATGCAAGCCGGGCCATGCCGAACCTTGCTGCACACCACGTGAGTATGTCGACATGCTTGCGATGGAGCAACTTGTTCATACAGTTTCAGCCTCCATTGTTTTCAGGTCAGGGGTGGTGAATGAGAGAACAAATCCAATTTTTTGCTGCCTACTCTCCAAACAAGCACCTGTGAGTGAGGTCCTTGTTGGAAGAAGCTTCATCCGGCAAATGAATGCTTGATTGATGCCAAGAAATTCTGCAGGATGGTCTGGTTGGAACATGTTCGAGCAACACAATCGAAATGTCCCGTATGAGTTACTGTACAGTATATAAAGTTTCTGCAAGACAAGTGCCTCATGACTGCTGCTGCATGACGGATTGATACTGGCAGTAGGAGCTCTGAGGGCTGGTATTAAACACAACCAATATCTTATAATTATTGTTCAGGAAATTTCAGGAGTGCCACATAAACTCCAGCTGTGCAATAAAACACACCTACGGAACTCAGGTAAAACCAAAAAGCAAATGGGACACCATGATGGTAGCAGCACCAACCCCGATAGGACAATATCAATCCATTAATACCAATACTCTGGACTCCGAAGCCGCCGAAAATCACATGGTCTTCTGCATCGAAGGCTCGCGCGGTTTGGCTTCAACCAGCAGTACCAAACATATCAACGCCGCGGCCTTCCATTTACAACATTCCGTATTGAACGGGTGCTGGAGGATCTGCGTCAACCGGTCACAGCCCCCTGCTGTTCACCATGGCACGGCTGGTCGACCGCCAGGAAGTAAGGAGTCGCTTCTAAGGGGTTGATTCCTTCCTTGGACGCCGGCAGGTGTGTCTTCAATCGTGCGGAGTGGTGGTCCCCGCGTCCCAGACCCTGCAAGGTGGGATGCAGGGACACAAGTGGCGATCTGAAGGGGGAAGCTCAAGGTCAGGCCAATCGTCGGTTTGATATGCCAATCGGCGTGTTCTTTGAGAAACGAAAAGGAAACGGTTCCATGTTTACCAAGGTTCTGGTACATGGCAAACCTGGATTGTTCTTTTTCGGCCTGGAATGCTTTCCTATCACCACTGACCGGGTAAGAAGCTTTCCCTGACATTTCAGCCGCCACCGGCGATCAATTTAGTCAGTGTGCCATTACATGCTCCAAACGACGAGGGAGCCTGCAATGGATTCAAACTGGGCTTGTGCCACTACTGATGGCGCAATGGCTCAACAAACCATGGTGACCAGTAAAAAGTGTTAAACCATGTTAAACCCATCATGGCATGATTTGCGTGGCATAGTGCCACTGTCACTGGTCACTGGTGGGTGGCTCAGAACTGGCCAGGGATTGAACAAAAAGTTCTGTTGGCAATCAACCAAACACACAACAACATTGGTCATTTGTCACTTTAAAATACTGGAATCTGGAAGCTATAATATGCCACAGTCGATGTGGTCAAGAAACGGGCAACGTTGCAAGATCCTCATCTGCATCTTCTTTCAAGAATCGTCATCCAAACAGTTGTCTGTACTCGAAGCTTTTTCCTCAATGAAAACCCAAAACAATCACAAAAAAACAAAACGATTCCGATCACCATCAAACATCAGAAATTTCCAGAACTCATCTTGATGGTCCAGTGCCATCTGTGGGTCTGGTGTATAGTAAAGGTAGCGAACAGATGTCCTAAAAAGCCTTTCACTTAGTATGACCCTGGTCATCGTTGAGGAGGAATCATCCCAGCAACCTGTCGGTGGCGCCCAGGTTTGATGTGAAATGGATGGGATTGTGCATCAATTTTACACAATCTTTTGCCTGGGTGGAGTCTGCTAGCAAATGCTAGCCATCTGTCCTTGGTTAGCAGGAACCCTTGGAACACTTCACCAGCCTGTACCAGTTCTCAGCAAAAATGCTAAATCCCGTTGGTGGCAGGGGAATTCTTCCTCATCTCTACTCATGTAGACCCTTGATGCCAACATATGAAGATGATTTATATACAATTCAAGCGGGGGAAGAAAGATTTAAACCTCATTCGGCCTCCTGATTTGCATGCAGTTCCTACTTAGATGCAAAGTCAGAGACCCCAGGAAGCCCTATAGAGCTTGTGTGAGATGGGCTATGCACATTGGTATTCCTTGCAGTGCAGTGTCGTTTTCGGGTTCACCCGGGACGGGACTATGGGGTGGGTGCGCCGGACCGCTGTTGGACCGCGTATCCACCACACACTGCCTGACATGTCATCCACCTGTTTGGTCTTTGGGAAAATGGTCCTCCTGTCAAAGCCATGCCATCCACGGAACCATCACCATCATTATTCCAATGTATTCCAAGTAGGTTCATGTAGCTGGTGAAACCCCATCCAAGGCGCTGCTGTAAGGCTCACCTGCCGCACCAAGCGGGCCATGTCCCGCACATGCACCTGGGCGGTACGGACGTTTTTTTTTTGCGGTGAATAAGGCAGTCCCAGTCGTTCTCAAGCCAGCCAAGGGGTTGGGGAACTCCCTGTAGCTCCGAACGGTTCCCTATTTTAATGAGGACTTTCGATGATACAAATACCCCCGGAGACCCTCAGTTGCTCCCTCCTGAGCAACAGCTAGCCTTCAGTCAGGGCGCCATGGGGACCTTGTTGACGCCAGGGCGAATTACCACCATGGAGTCGCTGACACCACGCCAGGCGTCCTGGCGAAGAGCTGGAGTCGCTGAGAAAAAGGGACCAAAGGAAATGGCACGCACCAACAAACCAACTCGCGATCGATCCATCCTCGCACCTCCAGGTCCTTCCACATAAGTGGGGTACCCGAGGTTAGGTATGTACCAAAGACAAGTATGTAACACCACATGCGCACCACCCATAAAGTGACCGGACTAAAACACAGTCACACACACAGGTGAATTAGAGATTCAACTATTCAAGCCCTCACTGCGCGAACGAAAGAGAAGCAAGATCGTGCTTATTGCGAATGCATTTTTTGACCCTTTGATATAACTTCTGACTTTCGGAGAAAGACATAGAAGCATATGGAGCAGCACAGACGGTCTCCAGAGGTGAAATCAATGGCAGCTCTATGCGCACATTGAGTGGGTATGTCTGAGCGGCGAGTGAGGAGTAATTCGAGAGATTTTCCATAAGCTTATTGGCATGAGGAAACTCAGGACGAGCTGAGATACCTCCTACTAACCGAGTATGATAACCCAGCCGGATGAGTGATGAGGCACCCGTCTTCTTGTAGCGAGGAAATAATGAGCATTGGAGAGTGTTTTCAAGATATCGAACAACAGCCCGAAGATTGTTGGCCTGGTGCCACACACTACGAGCTTCAGGTTTCTGTATCTTGGCCTCTGGGGAATCGAAGGAAACTGGATATGCACGCTTTTTGGTGCCATCATATATCCACAAGGGCAAAGAAGGTACCAAAATAGATGGCATAATAAATGGCCAGTTCACACCACGTGATCCAGATCGTCGAGGGAGTGTGGGATCGCGCCACTTGAAAAGACGAAATAAATGCCAGACCTTAAAAGCGATATCTGCACCCGAAGGACATGCTTGGGCAACAATCTCGGGAAGTTCACAATCAAAGATCCAGATGGGTTGGTCAACCTGCCACGTACAAAGAGTATTCTGATAATTAGCGAATGCATCAACTGACGACTGTGTAGCATGATCCGAGGTGGAATTGTCTTTCTGGGATTTCAATTGAGAGTGCAAGGAATTCAGGTCCGCGAGATAAAGATATAGGAATTGGGGCCTGGGTTGGCCTCTTTAATTTGCTGTTCTGTCCAGGCG
>CAXAMN010010668.1:473170-490546 GCA_963970005.1 Durusdinium trenchii | reverse complement strand
GGGGGGGGGAGGGGGGGGTGGGCGGGGGTGTTAGACATTGATCTACCAATCTTTAGTCCCGAGCAAGCTCTCAAGCCAGTCCCTTTGCTTCGCAAAGCAAACTCAAGGTAGTCCTTACCAGGCTACCTTTCGTGACTTAGCCGGTGGTTCTCTTCGTTTGTGATGGTCGCACAAACGATGTTACTCAACGACAATGAGGTCCTTTTAGGCCCTGTTACTTGAGGTCTTGTCAGTCCATTTATGGTCTTCCAACCAAGCAATACATTTTGTCATGCATTGAACAAATAAGGCAAAACCGTACAAAACCAGCTAGCGGGAAGAAAATAACATACTCCGGATAAGGCATGTTGAAGCTGTCGCATTTGAACACATGAAGCGCTTCGCTTTACTATAGTCTACTGTTTACTTCGACAAGTAATTAACGTATACAAAGCAATATCTTGGTTTTTCGGCGCCCCGAATCGCAATGGACCATGGACCATGAACTCATTCCAGCTTCAATCATCTGCAATCAGCGGCACAAGGTAGAACAACGTAGGATCTTGATTGATAACCCTCCTCGTTTGGATTGAACAACCTTTTCATCTTGAGGGTGTATTAATCAAGATCCTACATTAATTACTTTGCCAAGGTCTACATCACGCAAACAACAGCTGCCACTACTTTTGATGGACTGCACTAGCTCACAAGCATCATCAACGCACCGCCAGGTCGAGGGGCGATGGGGTCCGAAAGCGATGTGTGGTGTGTTTTAAAACTCGGTCTGAAAGCCCGGGAATGATTCGAGTAAATTTCCCAACTATGGCCATTTGCCAAACACTCAATTTAACTCTATGATATGCAATGTTTGTCTACAACTTGGTGGTTTAGGGACAATATGGGACCATGGGTTCTGCCACCTCATCTTGACACTTGACATCTCCCTCCATCCTGGAGGCCACCATTCTCGCAGGCGCGGACGCCAGCCGCAGCGTCGAGGGAACCGTGCGGGCCGTCCTTGATGGCCTGGCCAGGTGCTTCGGGCTTGGTGTCGGCCCACACCATCATCTCAGCGTGGCGTAGTTCGTGTTCGTGCGGCATCGATCATTCCTCCAGTTCCTCAAACGCGTCATCAGATTCAACAGACTTTCCATGCTTTCCAAACTTGCAAGCAGTCATGGCTGCTCCAACCAAGTATCTGAAGTCGCCAAGAAGCTGAATATGCTGCTTGATCAACCCGGTCATACCCTCCTCCAAACGCCTCCCCTCATCCCTGTGTGGGTCCCCCCCATAAGAAAACACACCGGCCTCCCATCGCGCTACAGATCTTCAGCTCCAGCTTTCGTACCGGGAGCCGGCTCTACGTCGTATACGGACTCCCAGTGGGACTTTCACCCATTCACTCCCCAAACACTCCATGGGACTGCCTGCCAGGACTGCCGCCCCAGACCCCCCCAAATGCACCCACCCCCGGCCGTGCCACTCGGCAGTCCATGGCAGTCCCGTCTAGGGGTCGTGTGAAGGGACCTCCGATACCTGGAGGGCCACCTCTTCCGTCGGCTTGAAAACAAGTCGCGAAAGAGGTTGGTGACCTGTGAAGTCGGTCGGGTCCTGGTAGATGTGGAGTTTCAGCCCCAAATCATGGTGGTTTTCACTGTTTCCTGTGGATGTTCCCTCACAAATCAAACCCCCAATGTTCTTGTAGACCAAGGGGCAGAGGAGATCACCAGGAAGATCACCTCGCTCTCCAACTCGCCGAGCACTTTGGGCGGCGTGACCTGTCGTTCGGCGGACGGAGCTGGGACAGAGCTTGGTGAAGCCGGTCCGGTGGATTTGGAGCAAAGAACCTGGAAGGCAAAGTCCATGCCAAACACTCCATGGGACTGGAATATATGCCGCCCCATTGACCCCCGAAACCACCCCAATGTAGGCATATATGGCATACATGGAGCGTTTGGGCCTGAGTGTATGGATGATTATAGATGCAGCCATTCACATTGAAATCTATCAAAATCATAGGGTGATGGATGGTGATGGCATGTGATGGCACTACATGTCAGCCTGTGGGTAAAATGAACCAAGACAATGGGTGGCTTGGAGGTTTGGATTGGTATGGACGCCCCAAAACCGCCTCTATGGCCATTCTCTGACAAGTCGTGGACAGCTGTTCACTTTCTCCAGTTCAATGGTGGTTCCAGAGCCCCATACAAATAATCATACCCTACAGATCAAAAAGACATCAATATTATTGGAGCTGGTCATACAAAAAGCACTCGTCAAGCAGGTGAAGGTGAAGGACAAGGTTTTGCTGGGTCAGACTGGACTTGTAGGGATAAGCTTGGGTGGCTGGTCGCCTGCGACAGCCGACAAACCGGTTTCTGCGCACCTTGGGGTCGACTTTCAACGCGGTGATGGCGAAGTGAAGATCCTCCAAGCTGCAGTCGTTCAAACTGATGACCTCAGCGAGGCAATCGGTAAAGATCGACATGCAGTGTGGATGGTGCTGGAGGCCAAGGCACACCTCATGTTGGGGGGTCTCTAAACTATAGGGTTTAAGTATATATATGTTTGACAGTATAGCAAGCCTGTTCAGAAAGCTATCTATTTGGATCAGGTCATCTGGTCTCAGAACCACACGTCGGTCAAAAGCAGGGGAAAAAGGATGGAACAGGAAACCGAGCTGGAAAGAACCGGTCACAATTAGCCTCTGATTAGAGTCGACGTGAGAGTGCAGCATTTTTGATGAGTACCTCCATACTATACAAACAAAAGCAAGCTTCTACAATCTTTCTACATCTCAGTGGGTTCTCCCAGGATTTTGCCCAACTACAGTGATCTCAGAGTAGATAGCACAATCCCCAAGTTTGGTGATTCATTTGGAACCCATCGAAAAGACATCTTGGGTTGCCAGTGACATACTCTGAGACCACCGGATATTACTATATATAGTGACTCCTTCATACACAATAAGATAAGCCTAAACGATCATCCATGAAGACATCATCCTTTCATTCCCGTCCTCGCGGGGCTCAAGGCCCGGCCATCTCTCTCGCCGGGCTCTCGCCGCGAGCGGTTGCCGACTGGTGGCCACCAATCTGCAGGACTGCATGGTCTCAGCCATCTTCTTGGCCTGACTCACTGGTGACTCATTTCTTTCCAGGCATCTCCATGGGGTCCTCTGTTTACTGCCTCCTCACCCCTGAAGTTCATCAACTTCCAACCCCTGAAACCTCACGTCCTGCCGCTATTCCGGCATCTCCAAAGTCTACCACCCTTCCTCAACCAAGCGACTTAGATTCTTCTCCTCCCACCGCCGACCCGCCGATCTTCACTCCCTCTTGCCATCGCCCGCGCCTTCTTGGGATCGTCGCGGCACACGACGCGCTTCACCGCGGGCGGCGCGGAGGAGCCGCTCTTCACGGTGCCGAAGATGCGATTGAGGCCGCCTGAGGGGGGTGGCGCGGCACGCGGGATGGCACGCAGGTTCGGCCGCCGCGTGCCACCTCTGGTAATCCGACGACGACGACGACGCTCGCGGCCGGGGGCCGACGGAGCCGGGGCGGGCGGGTGAGTCCGGGCGTCGAAATCGCCCGAGCTAGTACTGTTCCTTGCCGAGGAGCCATCGGCCTTCCTCAGCTCTTTCACCAGCGCTCTCCCAATGTAGGAGTCCACATTATGAATAAAGATCCTGCACCGTTCTCACACGTTCGAAAACACGTGTGAACGTTCGAAAACAAGCCGTGGCGGCCAATCAAACGTCCGCCCAAAAGGCTTCCGATGCAAAAACAACACCCCGGTTGATAAGCCCTGTTAGAAAAAACACCAGTTCCTCATCAATGTGGGCATATATTCCATACATGTATCCCATTCCATGGACCCAGTGGATGATCATGGTTATGTAGCAGGCCTTCCTCTAAAATAGTGATTTAATAGTGATCAGTGATAGCTAGTATGTGATAGATATAGTTCTTGTTAACCCACGGCTCTACAACAAAAAACTCCATGGGACTGTAATATATGCCGCCCCAGACAGGCCCCCTGGCACCACCCCTGGCCTGATCGGCCAGTCCTATGGCAGTCCCATTAGTCGCGGGACTGAGACTAATAGGACACCCCCAATAGCAGCTCAGCCTATGTGGCGCTCCACACGCCACACAGGCCCACCCAGCTTATAGACCAAATCCCAAATATGCTGAAGTCTTCGACCTATTTTCTTCGAACTGAGAATGACCTGTGGGTGACCTCAAACTGGCCTTCTTCCGCCGACCCGAGCTCCACCTCCGCTCGACGCGGTGGACCAGCACCTGCTTGGACGCAGTGGATCCGACCGGACCGATCCACTGGTCGCTCCACCCGAACCCACCCAGACCGAACCCGCTCCTCATCCGACCGTTGCCTCGAGCGAGCGAGCGGGAGGGGAGTAGGCGGCGGGGCCCAGGTCGAGATGGGCGGCCCAGGTCGAGAAGTTGAGGTGCAAACGGTGAAGAATGAAGAGTCGGTAAATGTTTGTAATAGCCCAAATTGTAGCTGGTTGTATCCTTTTTTCATCTTTTTTCTTCAGTCTTTAGCCTTGGTCACCAACATAGAAACACTATGAAACACTCGTCCAAAACTGGACACGGAAAGCTGGCGATATCTGGCGATCCCTACTCTGGCGAAGCCCAGCCCTGAGAGTCCGCCAAGGGACGTCGGCTTCACTGAGCAACGGGGGAGGCCACTTGAGCCGACTGAAGGCAGCGGTTTTGTTTGTCTTTTTTCGGCTTCAGGTGCGAAAGACAAGCATATGCCATGCCGAATGTTTGAGATTCAGAATGCTTCTCTTGCACTTGCATAAACAGCAGGAAACACCAGTTGGAGAGTGCAAATATGAGTGGTATTGAACTAGAAAGACCTTGGCATTCCTAACCCCGGTTCGAAGGACAATAGACCGATCTACCAAGCCAAGGGGGTTCACACCCCTGCTTCAAATGCACACCCCAATTGGGCTCAATGGGCTCGTCTTGGGCTCCTCTTGGGCCTCAGTGACCGAACATGTTTCAAGCTGTCACATCGCCTGCGCCTGCGCCTCATCCCGGCTTCGCCCGCGCGTTTGGATCGAACGGCGGACCGCCCCGAGAATCCGAAGGGACCAGTTGACCGCCTGTCTGTCCCGCCTGTCTGTCCGTATTGTGGGACACGGTGCCGCACACCCCAAATTCATCATCAGCCTGACCCTCTGGGTGAGATCTCATGTACATGAACGTAAACATGTTCTTCAAATATGGATCTTTCGAACCTGACCTGACCTGATCCAACTGACCATAAGTGACCTATCCAACTAAAACCTACCTGATCCAACATCAACTGCCCCTGATCCAACGCCAACATCCAATTTAATCTCACTTTGCCCACCGCCCATCTGGTGAACAGGTGGAACCCACCATCCCACCGCCCAGCACACACGCCACTGGGTGCACCACGGAGGCATCATCATCCCAGGGGGTGGCCCCAAATGACCCATGACCTGGGTGCCCGAGGAATGCCTGGACCCTTCGTAGCCGCGTGGCCGTTCGGGCAACGAAGATCGACGTAGCACCCGTCGGCATCCGTCGACCAAGAATTGCCCTTCAAGCAAGGGGAAGGGTGGCAGGTTTCGGGTCCGGACCCCTCCTAAGGAATGTAGACTCTTGACTCTTGATTCATAAAACCCTCAGATAAAAGGTGCAGTGAAAACTAAATTCTGAGACTACATCCGACCCCCCCATGGAGGGCCAAGGACCTTTTAGAATTCATCTCGACACCTGACCCCCTGACCCTCAAAAAAGGTACCAACCACGCAAGCAGGTACAACCAAGCACACTGCAATCAACCACCAAAGCAATGATGTCTGCACAGATGTCCACGCAGAGCACGCAGAGCACGCCCGGACTGCTGACCGAGAGTGTAGGAAGCAAGACCTCACTGCATCCTGTGAAGCGAACATGTGGAAGCTGAAGAGTACTGCAGAGAGTGGCACATGAAGAACACCGGTGTGACTTCTTCAGTTAATTCTCCAAAACGTTGTGATACATGAACGCACTGAAGTGAACATCTATGCTTTCCATGTGCCACACATGTGATACATGCGAACTAAACTACAATTAGTACTAGTTCCAAAGCATACCAGCGGAACTTCGAGCTGATGCATTTGTCTTTGCAAACATCGCTAGTTGACCTGGTCATTCGGGAGTCTCCTTCGGGAGTGGGCTCTGGGTCGTAGCAAAGCGCCACCTTTTTTCTCAAACCCAGATGGGCTCCAGTCGCACTTTCTAAGAAGGTGTCTGGGGTGACCTTCTGAGGAGGTACGACTGGAGCCCTAGTGAGAAGTGTGTGGGTTGTGGTCTCATACACTCAATGCTGCCTTGAGGTTTTTTTGGGTGCCCTGCAACATGGAAGTGGAGAATCCACTGTTTGGTCTGTTCTTCCCAGGCGCCATGCCATCCACGTAACCATGCCCAGACACTCCATGGAACTGCCATATATGCCTACATTGACCTCCCTGGCACCACCCCTGGCCGTTTCTCGGCAGTCCGTCCTGGCAGTCCCAAGCAGGTCGCGCTTTGGGATGATTATAGGAAGGGTTGTTGATCGTGGCTCGCGGTGCTTTCACCGAACTGCACACCCGACCCCCGCGACACCGGGCGTGCCCCGCGTGACCAGGAGGAGCAAACCTGAGCGAGCGAGCGATCGTTTGCACGGGAGAGATCCTACAGCACCCCCTGCGGGACATGGCCCGCTTGGTGCGGCAGGTGAGCCTTACAGCAGCGCCTTGGAGGGGTTTCACCAGCTACCTGAGCCTACTGGGATACATTGGCAGAATGATTATAGAAATGGATGGCATGGCCCCTTGAAAACGCTACAAGCAGGGTCCGTTCCACTCCTTGCTGCTTTCCATGACCCCTTACAAATGGCCCCTACCCAAACAGAGTGCTTTCCACTTCCATTGTTTGATACAGGGAGTGTAAAGAAACAGGCTCCTTCACCGTCTGCCTGGTGAATCCCTCAAGCCGAGCCTGCGGTTACCGTGGAGAGAGGCCTTTAAGGGATTTATGTGTTCGTGGCGAGAGCAGGGGCACCATGACTGCAACAGAATGTTGTTGTTGTTGCTGTTGTTGTTGTTGTTCCCAATTGCTAGGCTCAAACGAACACATCACATAGAACTGGCATGGATGCACCTGTCAAATGCACCTCGAAGAAACCTGATACCATTGATCCGGGCCGACCTACAGTACCAATTGGACAGCCAGCCATTTCCAGTCTCGCTTCAACAACTGGTCCCTTGGCTCAAAATCCCGAGGACCTTTTATGAGAAACCCCGCGTGTGAGCCACCACTACTTGGGAACAAGTTGCTAAGGATACATTAGTCTAGTTGCTGACTTGGAAAGTGAGCCAAGAGTTCTGAAGGGGATAGAGCTTTTCACTCAGGTCACGCAATGCATCGGGAGGGGGGGGGGCCCCATGCGACTGGCAGTTCTTTGCAGATCTCTTGTTTCAGGGTTGCACCCTGATTGTTGAGTCCCTTGGAAGGCAGCGTCTGCAAGTGGCCACAGTGCTGCTTACCATGTCGCAGCCCACACAAATCCGACCAAACTGCCGATACAAATCTTGTCAGGTGAAAATCCTAAACTGCTGCATCCCCAACTTAAAAATCCAACAAGCACCATGCATTGCCTTCTTCTTTAAACAAACTACCTGGAACTCTGCCCATCTCGAGGTCTGGACATCACCGTGTGGGAGTGAACCTGGACGCCCTGGAGTGTGGGGTGACATGGGATCCAGGACGGAAGACCCATCGACCTCCATCGACCTCCAAGACGTCCGGAAGAAGATTGTGGCCAGGTTGGCAAGGGAAAACGCTCGGTGCATGGAAAAGGCGTCCAAGGAAGCAGCTTATGAAGCTGATCTTCTTCACAACTGCTTTCATAGCTATGAAAACAGCGCGCAAACCACTGGTTCAAAGGCAAAAATACCGTCGTGTTTGCAAGACTGCACTCGACATGCAATATTATGATAATCATAATGGTCCCTGGGGCTCCAACCATATCATGAGAAGGTGGTTAGACTCACTAAACCCTTCCAAACCATCTTAGTTGGAGCCCGAGGGAACAGGACAACCATTGGAAAACCGTCAACCACAGCATTGAAGCGTGTTTCCTTGCACTACACTACTTGAGGAAACAACCTGTATTCGCGGCTCTCTCAGCTGTGAAGTGTTCAAAGTTCCCTAAATGTTGTTGGTACTTGGCCTGGTTCTTCAAAGTGACCAAACTTGATGTCCTGGTTTGAGGTCACTGATTGGCTTTAGAAGGGCTCAGGAAATAGGAATTTCAAAGCTCCATCACTTTAAAGAATGTGGCAAACGTGTAACAGTATAGTCAACCCTTCCCTCGGGATGAACACACACATACATACAATTCCTGTTGTGTTTCCTCTTTCAGGACAACTGCCCACATCAAATTTAGCCACAGTCGCTGCAAAGTATGTTCTTCGATCAGTCAATTGGTGGAGCAATGGACCAACCCCCAAAAAAACCTCTAAAGAGACGTGGGGGCTTCAACAGACCATCAACAGTCTACATCAAAAGACCATCTCCTCATCCAGCTTCGGCCCTCCGAAGAAGTTCACCCGGTAACCAGCCGCCTGTGGCGGTGCCGACCGTTCACGCTCGGGCCGCACCACTTCCTGCGGCGTGAAGCGTGGTTCACCACACTGGTTCAAGTGTAAGGGTCCAGAACCGTCCACTTCCATGTTAGTGAGTAGAGTAGTCCATCTGGTTCATTTCAGGCCGCTTACAGCTGCAGCATGATTTGGTTCCAAATGTTCTTCATCTAAAAGTGCGGGTCATCCAAAAGCAGTTGCAACATGTTGCAACCTGGATTGCTTCCAAATGCTTTCACCATCCCAATGCCCGGAGTAGCACAGTCTACCACAAGAGTGAGACATGAAATCTCAGAATGTTCATCACGACTCGCCCCTAAAGAGCTCACTTAGTCTTTCCAGTTCGAGGTCACTGCACTACTCTGGTCCTAACACTGGCCATGTCTTTTCCGTCCAAATGCCAGTCCTGTGGCTCAGGCTCCCAAGGCGGAAGGGGCGGTAGGCCTTGCTGCTCCTGGTTGCTCAAGATCCAATCGACGTCCGAACGCCTCATCGAACGCTTGGCCGCCCATCTTAGGAGCATGGCTCAATGGCTGACCCCCAAAAATCCATTGACTAGACCCAAACGCTCCATGGGACTGCCATATATGCCGATCAGTTGGGGTGGTGCCGGGGGGGTCAATGTAGGCATTTATATGGCAGTCCCATGGAGTGTTTGGGATAGGGTTGGACATGTCCTCCCCGCCACGCTGAGGCTTTTTAAACCCTTGGTGGTGTCGGAGTTCAGAAATCACTCGTGGAGGCCGCGTGTGCACAGGTCGAGCAGCTCCTGACGAGTGCGGACGATGCGACGAAGATTCCAAGCGCCCGGAAGATTCGCAGGTGCGTCTTTAAGGACATTCCAACACAGGTTGAAGGACCCGAACTAGACTATTCCAGTTGGGTACCCCAGGTTACGGATCCTATTTACGGTCATTAACCTCTCTTGGTTTCCAGCTTCAGGCCCAGGCAGTGACCTTTTGGAGGGCCGTAGGACCGACCTGACAGGCCCAGGCAGTGATTGATTCACCCGAGATATCAAGTTCGGTCAGTTCGGTCAGGAGCAGGGAGTGGTCCAAAGAGTCGGCCCCGCGGCCCGTGTCGCGCCCCCCCTGCGTGGGCGAAGAACCTGATGGACCCACTTGGATGGACCCACCAGCACTTGTTGCACTCAGCATCCATTACAGTTGATGCTTTGGAATCGAGCAATTGTTACTGACAATCTGTTGTCTTTCAACCATGCCTGCATTCTGCACTGGACCAACTACAGCGCGGAACTGTTCGACCAAAACAGAATGATAGCTGGAACAAGTCTGCTAAGCCCTGCGTACCAAGGGGTCAACAACAGGTTCTCCCAGCACTTTTTGAGCTCTTGGCCGTCACTTCTTTCGCTTCTGCTTCCGCCGCGCGTTCTTCTGCCGCTGCTTGTTGCAGCGGCTTTGGCGTTGTTCCTCGCGCGCCACCGACTCTGGCAAGTAGTGGTCGAAGTAGAAGCTGCGCAACTGAGGGAACCTCAACTGTTGACCAGCATCGTTGGAAGAAGGTGAATGGCAAGTGCTTACGACTTACGACTGGAAGGTTGCGGACTCTCTTGATTACCAGCATTTACCAGCTATATTAACATATTACAGTAATCAACAAAAGCAAGGATAAAAGCAAGGACTTGCAGTGGTTCGCAACCCCTCCATCAATGAGGTCCATGCAAATCGTCTGAATCCGCGAAAACAAGGACCAATGCTGGGAGGTGCGTGACTCAGACCCTATGCAAACCCTATGAAGGCCCATACGCTGACATACGCATGCCACTTAGCTGCAGCAGCGGTTGTGGATTATTAGCAGAAGTCCTTGATGAGTTCCCATAGGCCTTGATGAGTTCCCGCAGCCTCATCCGAAAATAGTTCTTGGGTAGTGCAGCTAGCTGAGTGCTCAGCATAAAGGCTTCCTCACTCGACAGGAAGGAGAGCCTCTGCGGGATCCATTCAGACATCCCTCCCACTATGGCTGTATTTCTTGACTCGAGACCCATGAACATGAACAGCAAACGCTTATCTCAACATTTATATAACCCTAACCTTGGCTAATACTGGTTTAGTGGGCGTGTAGCCACATCATCATGCCATCTGCTTTTGCCCAGCAGCATTTGTTTCTGCCAAAGTTCCTCATCAAAGCTCACTCTCCGACAGGTAAATGTGTCCTCAGTGTCGCTTCGAGTCAAAACCAGTCATACCCATACACTCCATGGGACTGCCATATATGCCGCCCCAGACAGACCCCCCTGGCACCACCCCTGGCCGCTTCTCGGCAGTCCTATGGCAGTCCCAGACGAGTCGCGTTTGGAATATGGAACATCTCCAGCACGTTCGACCCAACATACATTAGAATCATTAGACTCCATGAGCACTTGCACATGACAAATCTAAAGAGTCTAAGGTCGAAACACACCCTCCACTCGTCACAAGCATTCAAGACCCTCTTATAAAAAAAACACAACAATTAATAAACAAGTTTAGCTTCCCAACCAAACCATACACACAAAAATAAACAAACACACACACTAAACAAAATCTTAAAACATCTTAAAACAATAGAACATGCAACCGAGCCCCCAACCCTAAACACCAATCTTTCGTTTGACTGTGGACATCGCCAGGTTTCAGGTGTCCAAAGAAAGAGGTCGCACCAGGGGAGCGGAGCTTTCAAAGCTTCAGTGGCCACCTTCAAGACGCCATTCACCTGGCCCGTTCCGTTTCAAATCCACGTGCGGCGGTGCTTACAGCCTCGCCCAGGCGCTTCGGAACAGGCCATTCACACAGGCCTTTCGGAGTCGAACAAATCCGCCGGCCTGCCGGCGTGTTTTGTGGATTGTTTTGGTTAGTATTGCTTGTACTGGTTAGCATTGCTTGAGTATTGTCTCTCCGCGCGAGATTTTCGACAGCCTGACGCCCCCCCCCCCTCCCCGGTAGTGGTGGTGGTAGTAGTAGTAATAGTAGTAATAGTAGTGGTAGCAATACTAGGTAGTAGGTGGTACGTAGTAGGTAGTAGGTCGCTGGATCAGAATAGACAACCATTGGACTGAGACATGTCGATCGCTGGATCAGAATAGACAACCTCTGATTCGGATTCGTTCCATTTCATTGTAAAACGACTTCGCTTGACATCCACAGCAACAAACTCTCCCAGCAAAATGTGCAACTCCAATGCAGCCACAAGTCTGATTGAGCAGGGTATTGTTGTTCGATGTCATTCTGGGTCTTTCATTTCAAACGGTTTGGAGAAAAAACGGCAAATCATGCAAGATCTAGAAATTCTTCGGTCGCTTTGAAGCCTTCTGTGTGTGAAAAAGAATATCTGGTGCGTGTCGCAATCCCTCGAGATGGTCGAAAAAAAGATCTGAAAAGGAAAACATGCACACGGCCAAGTAGTTTGGAAGAAGAATCGTTTTCAAGGTCATGTTTTGTGGATAGTCTTGGTTCGCATTGCTTGTGTTGGTTTCACTTGGTTCCTCTTAGGTGATTCGACTGAGACATGCCGGTTCGGATCGCTGGATCAGAATAGACAACCTCTGATTCGGATTTGTTCCATTTCATGGTCAAACAACCTTGAAATAAACATCAACAAACTCACCCAGCCAAATGTGCACCTCCAATGCACCAACAAGATCCAACAAGTATGATTGAGCAGGGTATTGTATCATTAAGCTGCCTGCCAATGCGGGCTCGAGCTGGTGTCCGGCGGCATGCCGAAGGCTGTAAATAGAATGAAAAAGGAATGCGTGCGTGCGTGTGCGTGCGTGCGTGGGTGTGTGCGTTTGTAACCTGTGGACTCAGGGGGAGCCTTGTTTGCTTTCTACCAAGAGTTTCAAAGGGGTGCTTACAGTAATGGACTTTAGGGGTGCCCAGTATCCACTCACTTAGGGACTAAGCACCACCCCTTTGTGACCCCTGGTATGTTTTTATTTTTTTTTCTGGACCTATGGCTTTCCAGCTGTACGCATCATATCTCGAGTGTGATGACCATGACGTGCCATAGATGAAGCAATCACAAGCCATCGATCGTCTTGTAGAAGCTGTCGAACGCGCCTGATAGATCCATTGCACTGGCAACTCCTCGTCCGGCACGTGAAGAGATGTCGCCGTTTTGATCTCCAACAGCCCTGGCTGAGCGAAATGCTAGCTGGGCCAGGTGCCGATAGCTGGGCAAAGAGCATTACCATACCCAGAAGTGTCCAGTGAAAAACTTAAGATGGTTCCAAAGACTCAAGATGGGTGACCTCGAAGACCAGGGCAACCCTGGCAATGGGGATCCACGCGGATGGTAAAAGAGAACGAACTGAAGAGGAACCTGCGGATGAAGGACTGACTGATGATTTGGACTGATGAGTGATTGTGGTCCAAATGCTATGCAACACTGCACCAAATGAATCCAGTTGAGCAACCTTCCAGGTTGAGATTGAGCAACCTGCGAACTCGAACTGTGTCAAACAACGCCATGTACCATCCCAGTGCCGGTCCTTCAGGGGTGCCATCAAGCAAGCAAAGACCATCCGGAGAACCTGCGGGTCTTGCTGAAGACGGGCTCACGTGTTCTGAACCCCACCGCTGACTGACCCGCCGGTGAAGCGATGATCCTTGAGTTGCAATCCTGGAGTTGGATGACCATTTGTCGAGTACCAATTTAAGCAGATCAACCAGGTGGCTCCACTTCGATGATTATTTCAGGGAATGCACGGTTCCATCCGTTTTCCACACCTGAGTTCTGTCCAATACTTCTCCGTTATCATAAAAGGCCCAAAACAAGTGTTCCGGTTTCTCATGTGCACCTTGTCTTCTGCAGAAAACGCCTTTGTCGCAACATGGTCACCTTGAAATGCCCACGATTTCAACGGTCGGACGCCCATTACTCGGAACAAACCCGACAGATTCGATTCTCTCCAAGAAGGGAGACAACAAGGGAGACAAGAAGGGAGGCAAGAAGGGAGACAAGAAGGGAGACAAGAAGGCAAACAACCAGGGAGACAAGAAGGGAGACAGCAAGGGAGAAAAGAAGGGAGACAAGAAAACACAGTGACCACTTCGCACCAAAGCTCGACTCTTCGCACCGCTGGGTGTGGGTGCCGCTGCCACATGTGGGTGCTGGAGCTGCTGCGACAAAGGGGTGCTGGAGCTGAGATGTCTTTGGCCGTGCGCTTTAGAGCCTGCATACTGGTGCTTTTGCATGCTTTTGCTCTCTGTGGTCTGCGCGACTGGCGTGATTTGTTACCATTGACCAACTGCAGCATGTCAGTTTTTCACCAGTTACTGAAATTCTGGTTCCCACATCCAGGTGGATCCTGCTCTCTGACCTCCCGTGCCTGCCAACCACGGCTCCTGAGGCCACACACAAAGGCCCAACGATTGGATGTCCACCTGGTGGCCCTTAAGCCTCGGACGTGGCGGGCTCGGCAGGGTCAGGTGGTTGGGGTGCCCACTTCTCGAGCGACTCGGCATGCTGGGGTGAAGCCCTATACGCAGTGTGCGCTGGGAAGCTGGTGGCAGCGGGGACTCAGCTTAAGCTCAAACCATCGAAGATAACATGTGTTGCATTGTTTTGCCCATTTGGGGTGTCTCTTTGCAGTGGGGGCATGGAACTTGATTCAACAATTCCCCGTGGGGGATGAATTCGATGCGGTTGAAAGATGGAAGATTTGCCAGCTCGTCTGCCAGGATCCGGGATCCTGCCAGCAAATGCCTTCCCAAAAACCTCGAAGACTGCCAAATGGGTGTGTAGCTCAAGTAGGGGGACCTCCCAGGCAACGATCGCCCAGAAGGTTCGGCAAAATGGACCAGTCTACCCCACCAGGGCCAGGTTGTCTCCGTATGTCTCCGTTGCTCAAATACAGACCCCAAATTGAAGGAAACATAGCAAAACTGAGTCTGTCGGCAGCTTTTGGATTCTGAGGCTCGTCTCGTCGCTCCTGCGCCAGGCCAGGTATGCTGCTCGGGCCCTTTCCTCGTGCTGCACACCGAAACGCGAGGCCTGTTGCGGACGCCCCTCCGGCAGCGCCAGCATCTCCTCGCCAGAAGGGCGAGAGGACGCCCGAATTCAGAGAGCTCGTTGAAAGTCATTGAGACGCTATTCATGAATCAAGTGGAAGGGAAACAACGGCGGACAATACCTATCTTCAGTCCGGCACTTTTACAGGGTCCGGCGCCGGATTTCCAACTCCGGCGTTTTTCTGGATTTGGTCTGGTCCGGCAGGTTTTCCAAGTCACTTTATGTGGATTCTCAAGGCTTTGCATTCTTTATGGTCCGCATTTCTTCAGGTAAACCCACTACTGATGCAATGATTTTGCTTGCAAAGTGTGCTCGTTTGCCTGTTCCGCTGTTTTCTCATCCCACCGGTTTCCTCATGGTTCACACTGGAGCTATCAGATCCGTTTAGGTGATCTTCTAAATGAAATCGGATGAAATCGGTACAGTGCAATGCACGTGTTAAAAGACCCAAGTGGGTGTACCTAAGCTGAAAGAACATAGGCAAAAATGTACTAGCTCCCATTGTTTCAGGATGTCGGGGCGCTGGGATATAGTTCTAGCTGCGCAGGTTTGCAGAGCCTTCCGGACAAGTTTTGTGCTGTGGAACATGTGTTGTTCAGAATCTCAATGTTTTGCAAAGAGTTGCTTTAAATGGCGCGTCGTAACTCCGGCGTAATTTCCCGTAACTCCGGCGTAATTTCCCGTAATTCCGGTGTAATTTCCCGTAACTCCGGCATATTTTTTTGGAAGATTAAGAAGCCTTTGCCTTCTGCAGTGCCAGTATGTTTTCTCTCCCAATTGTTTCTCTCCACTGCCTCCTAATCCATTGACCGCCATCGGTCTCCATTGGTTCCCTTTGAGATCGCTTGACTCTGACCCTGAAAGCTGCCAAAAACCTTCCAACTCCTCCTCAACAGGGCCCTGCACCCCCACCGAGCCACTGCCACTGCTGCCTTCCGCGCGCCCCGTCCGCCGCCGCCCTTGGGGCCGACGCCGCAGGCGGCCGCGAAGCGCGACGCGGTCAGCCGGCCGCGCCGCGCGGCGAGCCACCCGGCGCTGGCGCGGCCGTCGGGGTAGCGCTGCGGCAGTTGAAGGAAGTGGCCTGGGTGGCGGCGGTGACTGGGAGCGCGGGAAGTGCGGCGACTGGAAGGATCTGGGAGGTGGTGCATATCCCAGAGATTTTAAGAGCATCGAACGACCTGCAAGAGTCCACTTCATTCATGGGTCATGAATGTTCGGTAGGTCCGGTCTGAGCCTATTAGAAGTGGGACTATGAAAAAGACGGAGCGGCCCTGGGACTAGCGTTGGAGATGGGTGAGATGAGCGTTCCAGGAATGATGGAGTTGTTGATGATGGAGTTGTTGATGGGTGAGATGGCAAACGGGTAGTTCGATCGGACTGGATCCCGATCGAACTAAGTGGCCGACTTTCTGAAGCAGCCCTTGCGGGCTCCAGTGGTACCTCCTCAAAAGTAATTGGACCCTGCTGGCACCCACCCGAAGCACATTCTTAGAAAATGCTTGGAGGTTTGGGGATATATTGCAAATGCAACTGCTGCTACTACGAGTTGCTACCGCTACTGCTGCTACTACTACTACTCCTCCTGCTGCTAAACTCGTGACCACGACAACAACCAACGGTTCCCACGCCTTTTACGAATCTGCGGCGGCTGAGAGGAACAACCTGTGGCTGCTCATTTAACCCCAAAACCTGAGACTCTGAACAAGCTTTTGGATCTTCACTTGCGCGTGCTGACTACTTGGAACCCGTACTTGCCCTAGGAAATCTTCCTTTTTTGGATGGGCAGGGGGGGAAACGGACCATGAATGACGATATCTAACACACACATCTTGAGCTAGGATGGGTAGGCACAGCCCAGCATCAAACATCATCAAACAACATTAGAATCATTAGAACGCAACAACTTGTTGGCGGTTTCAACTCACTTGAACAAGATGAGTCAGTGGGGTTCAATCATCCCAAGTAAAGGTTGAATAAAAACAACCACCACCCAGAAAGTCATCTAGTTAGGGTCTTCTCCCAGTGGAGTAATGGGGTTCCCTTGTGCCACGTGGTCTGGTGGAGACTGGTCTGGTGGAGGCTGTTGAGGTTTGTTCTACTCTGAAATCACTGTCCTGGGAAGGAGGTGAAGGAGCTCTTGCAAATCTATGTCCTGCGTTCCTTGAAGAAAACACAACATGTCTTGTTAAAAGCTCAGCGGTCTTTGCGAGGCTTCGTGGCTTGCGTCAGGCTGTAGGTCATTTGTGGTTCGAGCAACTTCCGCCAACGGGATACGAACACATGGCAGGACAGTAACAGTAGCAGCGTTGTTCACACATGCCACCGTGATCAGCCATGAGCTCGTGAAGAGCTGGGGACAGCTGGACAGGGTACACTCACTCCGGTCAGAAACACTCTATTCATCCTAGAGAGATGGCAATATCAACGGCACCTTCAATGTGAGAATGCACCAGGCAGTAATCCCCCACACCTTGAACCTTGATTGGATGTGTTTATGCCCAAAAGGTGCAATCGTTAGTGCTAGCATTCAGCACGGCTTTGGACTCCGGGGTGGAAAAAACAGGCAAATGAAGGAATGAAGCAAGTGCGGGAGTTCCTCGAAACAACAGGTCGATCCTGTCGAACAACAACAGAAACCCAATCCCAAACAAACCTCTCCCAACCGAAGGCAGGGTTCAAAGAACATCTTCAAATCACCTGAGTTGGAT